>OZ026516.1:105306953-105485526 GCA_964019695.1 Loripinus fragilis
AATAGCAATTGCATGTGCCCAGGCTTCACCTGATCAGTCCTAAAATAAAAGTAGAACAGTATCCAGTTCTGCCCCTCTAACCTGCTGATGAAGTAGGAACTGACACCGCTTAAACACCCTGTACCCCTGCCCAGCAGTGCTCAGGAGGTAGGTTCCAACCCCGATTAAACAGCCTGAACCCCTGGCCCAACAGTGCCCTGGAGGTAGGTTCCTACACCCCTTTAACAGCCTGCCCCACAGTGCCGGGGAGGTAGGTTCCGACACCGCTTAAACAGCCTGCACCCCTGCCCCACAGTGCCCAGGAGGTAGTTTCCAACACCACTTAAACAGCCTGCACCCCAGCCCCACAGTGCCTTAAGGGAGGTTCCGACACCGCTTAACCAGCCTGCACCCCTGCAAACCAGCGCTTGCAGGTAACTTCCGAAACCACTTAAACAACCTGCACCCCTGCAACACAGTGCCTGGCAGGTTGGTTCGGACACCGCTTAAACAGCCTGCACCCCTGCAACACAGTGCCCACCTGGTAGGATCTGACACCGCTTAAACTGCCTGAACCCCTGCAAGCTAAAACAGCCTGAAACCCTGCAATGCAGTGCCCAGCACTTAGGTTCCGACACTTCTTAAACAGTCTGCATCACTGTAAAACAGTGCCCAGCAGGTAGACTCCGACATTGCTAAAACAGCTTTCACCACTGTAACACAGTGCCCGGCAGGTAGGTTCCGACACCGCTTAAACAGTCTGCACCACTGTAATACAGTGCCCGGCAGGTAGGTTCCAACACCGCTTAAAAAGCCTGCACCACTGTAACATAGTGCCCGGCAGGTAGGTTCTGACACCGCTTCAAAAGCCTGCACCACTGTAACACAGTGCCCGGTAGGTAGGTTCCGACACTGCTTAAACAGTTTGCACCCCTGTGTACACAGTGCCCGGCAGGTAGGTTCTGACACCGCTTAAACAGCCTGCACCACTGTAACACAGTGCCTGGCAGGTAGGTTCTGAAACTGCTTAAACAGCCCGCATCACTGTAACACAGTGCCCTGCATGTAGACTCCGACTTTGCTTAAACAGCTTTCACCACTGTAACACAGTGCCCGGCAGGTGGGTTCTGACATTGCTTAAACAGCCTGCACCCCTGCAACACAGTGCCCGGCAGATAGACTCCGACATTGCTAAAACAGCTTTCACCACTGTAAAAACAGTGCCCGGCAGGTAGACTCCAACATTGCTTAAACAGCCTGCACCACCATAACACAGTGCCCGGTAGGTAGGTTCTAACATTGCTAAAACAGCTTTCACCACTGTAACACAGTGCCCGGCATGTAGGTTCTGATATTGCTTAAACATTCGGCACCACTGTAACACAGTGCCAGGCAGGTAGGTTCCGATATTGCTTAAACAGCCTGCACCACTGCAACACAGTGCCTGGCATGTAGGTTCTGACATTGCTAAAACAGCTTTCACCACTGTAACACAGTGCCCGGCAGGTAGGTTCTGACATAGATTAAACAGCCTGCACCACTGTAACACAGTGTCCGGTAGGTAGGTTCAGACACGGCTTAAACAGTCTGCATCACTGTAACACAGTGCCCCGCAGGTAGGTTCCGACACAGCTTAAACAGTCTGCACCACTGTAACACAGTGCCCTGCAGGAAGGTGCGGACACCTCTTAAATAGTCTGTACCACTGTAACACAGTGCCCGGCAGGTAGACTCCGACATTGCTGAAACAGCTTTTACCACTGTAACACAGTCTATGGCAGGTAGGTTCTGACAATACTTAAACAGCCTGCACCACTGTAACATGGTGCCAAGCAGGTAGGTTCTGACACGGCTTATACAGCCTGCACCCCTGTAACACAGTGCCCCGCAGGTAGGTTCAGACACCGCTTAAACAGTCTGCACCACTGTAACACAGTGCCCGGCAGGTAGGTTCTGACACCACTTAAACAGCCTGCATCACTGTAACACAGTGCCTGGTATATAGGTTCCACAACTACTTAAACAGACTGCACCCCTGTAACACAGTACCCGGCAGGTAGGTTCTGACATTGCTCAAACAGCCTGCACCACTGTAACACAGTGCCAGGCAGGTAGGTTCTGACACCACTTAACAAGCCTGCACCACTGTAACACAGTTCTGGCAGGTAGGTTCTGACACTACTTAAACAGTCTGCACCCCTGCAACACAGTGCCCCACAGGTAGGTTCTGACATTGCTGAATCAGTCTGCACCCCTGCAACACAGGTGCCTGGTAGGTAGGTTCTGACACTTCTTAAACAGTCTTTACCACTGTAACACAGTGCCTGGCAGGTAGACTCCAACATTGCCAAAGCAGCCTTCACCACTGTAACACAGTGCACGGCAGGTAGGTTCCGACACCGCTTAAACAGTCTGCACCACTCTAACACAGAGCCCGGCAGGTAGGTTCCGACACCGCTTAAACAGTCTGCACCACTGTAACACAGAGCCCGGCAGGTAGGTTCTGACATTGCTAAAACAGCCTTCACCCCTGCAACACAGTGCATGGTAGGTAGGTTCAGACAATGCTATAACAGCCTGCACCCCTGCAACACAGTGCCCGGCAGGTAGGTTCCAACACCGCTTAAACAGCCTGCACCCCTGTAACACAGTGCCTAGTACGTAGACTCCGACATTGCTAAAACAGCCTTCACCACTGTAACCTAGTGCCCAGCAGGTAGGTTCTGACACTACTTAAACAGCCTGCACCCCTGTTACACAGTGCCCGGCAGGTAGGTTCTGACATTGCTTAAACAGTCTGCACTACTGTAACACAATGCCCCGCAGGTAGGTTCTGACATTGCTTAAACAGCCTGCACCACTGTAACACAGTGCCCAGCAGGTAGGTTCTGACACCGCTTCTGCACCACTGTAACACAGTGCCTGGTAGGTAGGTTCTGACACTGCTTAAACAGTTTAAACTCAATACAGGCAAAAACAGAGATATCTTAATTTCTAATGAAAAAGGATTTTTAAAATCTGAATTTGGTCTTATTTTCCTATCAAAATTATCAAACAAAAATCAGAATTATCTAAAACTGGTTTATTTTTACTTAAACAGCCTGCACCACTGTAACACAGTGCCCAGCAGGTAGGTTCTGACACCGCTTAAACAGCCTTCACCACTGTAACACAGTGCCAGGCAGGTAGGTTCTAACACCGCTTAATATGTCATCCCCTCTGTAACACAGTGCCAGGCAGGTAGGTTCCGACACTTCTTAGATAGTCTGCACCACTGTAACACAGTGCCTGGTAGGAAGGTTCCGACACTGCTTAAACAGTTTGCACCCCTGTAACGCAGTGCCCGGCAGGTAGGTTCTGACACCGCTTAAACAGTCTGCACCACTGTAACACAGTGCCTGGCATGTAGGTTCTGACACCACTTAAAAAGTCTGCACTACTGTAACACAGTGCCCGGCAGGTAGGTTCTGACATTGCTTAAACAGCCTGCACCACTGTAACACAGTGCCCGGCAGGTAGGTTCCGACACTACTTAACCAGCCTGCACCACTGTAACACAGTTCTGGCAGGTAGGTTCTGAGACTACTTAAACAGTCTGCACCCCTGCAACACAGAGCCCCGCAGGTAGGTTCTGACATTGCTGAAACAGTCTGCACCCCTGCAACACAGGTGCCCGGTAGGTAGGTTCTGACACTTCTTAAACAGCCTTTACAACTGTAACACAGTGCCTGGCAGGTAGACTCCAACATTGCTAAAACAGCCTTCACCACTGTAAGACAGTGCACGGCCGGTAGGTTCCGACACCGCTTACACAGTCTTCCCCACTGTAACACAGTGCCCGGCAGGTAGGTTCCGACACCGCTTAAACAGTCTGCACCACTGTAACACAGAGCCCGGCAGGTAGGTTCTGCCATTGCTAAAACAGCCTGCACCCCTGCAACACAGTGCATGGTAGGTAGGTTCAGACAATGCTATAACAGCCTGCACCCCTGTAACACAGTGCCTGGCAGGTAGGTTCCGACAATGCTTAAACAGCCTGCATCACTGTAACACAGTGCCCGGTAGGTAGGTTCTGACACTGCTTAAACAGTTTAAACTCAATACAGGCAAAAACAGAGATATCTTGATTTCTAAAGAAAAAGGATTTTGAAAATCTGAATTTGGTCTTATTTTCCTATCAAAATTATTAAACAAAAATCAGAATTATCTAAAACTGGTCTATTTTTACTTAAACAGCCTGCACCACTGTAACACAGTGCCCGGCAGGTAGGTTCCGACACCCCTTAAACAGCCTTCACCACTGAAACACAGTGCCCGGCAGGAAGGTTCTGACACCGCTTAATATGTCATCCCCACTGTAACACAGTGCCCGGCAGGTAGGTTCAGACACTGCTTAAACAGTCTGGACCACTGTAACACAGTGCCCAGTAGGTAGGTTCTGACACTGCTTAAACAGTTTGCACCCCTGTAACACAGTGCCCGGCAGGTAGGTTCTGACACCGCTTAAACAGTCTGCACCACTGTAACACAGTGCCTGGCATGTAGGTTCTGACACCACTTAAAAAGTCTGCACTACTGTAACACAGTGCCCGGCAGGTGGGTTTTGACATTGCTTAAACAGTCTGCATTACTGTAACACAGAGCTTGGCAGGTATGTTCTGACATTGCATAAACAGCCTGCACCACTGTAACATAGTGCTCGGCAGGTAGGTTCTGACATTGCTTAAACAGTCTGCACCACTGTAACACAGTGCCTGGCAGGTAGGTTCTAACATTGCTTTAACAGTCTGCACCACTGTAACACATAGCCCGGCAGGTAGGTTCTGACACCGCTTAAACAGCCCTTACCACTGTAACACAGTGCCTAGCAGGTAGGTTCCGGCACCTCTTATAAAGTCTGCACCCCTGCAACACAGTGCCAGGCAGGTAGGTTCCGACACTTCTTAAACACCCTGCACCACTGCAACACAGTGCCCGGCAGGTAGGTTCAGACATTGCTGAAATAGTCTGCACCCCTGCAACACAGTGCCCGGCAGGTTGACTCCAACATTGCTTAAACAGTCTGCACCCTGCAACACAGTGCCTGGCAGGTAGGTTCCTATACTACTTAAACAGCCTGCATCACTGCATGTAACACAGTGCCCGGCAGGTAGGTTCCGACACCGCTTATACAGCCGCACCCCTGTAACACTGTGCCCGGCAGGTAGGTTCCTACATTACTAAAACAGCCTGCACCCCTGCAACACAGTGCCGGGCAGGTAGGTTCCGACACAGTTTAAACAGCCTACTCTCTCTCTCTCTCTTTCTCTCTCATTCTCTCCGAACACAGTGCCTCCTGTGAGGCTTGGACTGGGAGCCTATCCATCTGAAGACCTTAATTTAATTGAGATAGATCGATAAAGACTTCAAGCCAGTTATTTGATCAAAATGCAGCAGGTTCAGGTTCTGAAACCTGATCCCTAGGCCTGATAACAAAGATCCACGAACCTGTTTGATATGGTTGGACTGAACACGATGAACTGGTCCACATAGTGGAATTGTAACCGATGTTGAACAAATGCAATGGGATGTGAAGTCAGCTGACATGAAATATCTGGCAACGATGGCCAAAAATGAGGGAGTGCCATTGACACAAAAAAAGAAAAAGAAACAATAAACAAAGCATTTTGTGGGGAAAATGTTTTCGCTGTTGTCTTGGTTTCAATAATGAAATAATCATTGATTTACACGTAACAGATCTGCAACGCACTTGAACCTTTTTGATTGGCAGTTCAACCATGCGTTTCAACGCGAATTGTACGTTGAACTGCGTTGCTATACTTGAGTTATTGATTGGTTAACAGGTAAATGCGTTGCACTGCAGTTCAACGCATATGGATAGTGGGCTTTGATTGGATTTTCGAAATTCGCGTTGGAAAACTAATGCGTTTTAGGTGCGTTTTCAATGCGTTTTCAACGCGAATTCGACAAGGACAAATAGATGGGCGGTAGTGTAATACTATGATTGAACACAGAAAAGGGCTCACGACGCACAGATGCTGCTCTTACACTATTGCGTAACATCTGCGAATCTCGCCAAAAATGTACTCGCGTATCAATCGCAAAGAATCCTGGCGAATTTTATGCAAAGTTTAGGCTTGCGACGCACGAGGTGTATGTGTAACGTTTCTGCAACATTCTTTTACTTTTCGCTTACTGTAAAGGCGGCGCCTCATGAATGCGTAATTAGGACTGGTCAACCTTAGGCATAGGTAAAAGCTGAAAATGAGGCGCGGTTTTATTCAAAAGTATTATAACTGTATCATCTTGCGCCATTACCTCAGTCATTATTTAGTCCTTAATTCGCCAGCAAAATGACTGCATCTGAAAATATTTTAAAATAAGCATAGAGGCAAACATTGTGGACCAAGATCAGACTACAGGAGCAGTCTGATCTGGGTCCACACTGTTTATCTATGAGGCTTCAATTATGTTAGTGACGACAAAAATACAGTTTGTGATTATGCGCTTTAAGGGTTAATAAATGTGAGTTCAGTGTGTATACGGTTAGGATTTTCAAGAAATGCACGCACGTTTGCGCGGCTCAAAAACCTTATTAACTCTTTACCAAATTATAAATAAAACCTGATTTCCATTCTTTAGCAGCTGGAATAGCCGAACCACGCCCAGATATGAATATTAAAGTTGCCGCCTTTACAGTAAGCGAAAAGTATAAATATACTGACGGACTTTAAAAACGCAACACTTTGATAACAGCTTTAATTTATGTCTTGAAAAAGAAGACAGAACAATAATTTTGATTGTATGTTAAAGAGCATTCATTTGTTAGTAAAACATGGAAAACTTGTCCAACTAAGATGAACTTAATGCATTAAAACGTAAACACTTTGAGTTAGGGTCAACTGTTTCATGTGACCAAATGTTATGAATGAAAGATTCCATATTTCTTTAAATCAAGAAACACTAGAAGCATCAAATTTGTATCATGAACTGTGTTAGTTATCGAGAAATCACTCTAATATTGATTGGCAGGTCTGCGATACAGCTTATTTGCGTATATGACGTCTATCTGGGTGTACCCTTTCATTCAAAAGCTTAAAATCTCCTCAACTTAAGAAATGTTTAAATGGCTACATTCATACGGAGCAAATAACGTCGTCCAGTTTAGTTGTACAATTAACACTAAAGTGTTTGCTGTTCAAGCCAACTCATGATAACATTATAGAAGCAAAGGAAGTTTACAGTCAACAGTCTTTTGGAAGATATAAGGGGAAGTTAGTGTTGCGTAATTAAAGTCCGTCAGTATATATCTATGGCGTTTGCATGACGAATGTGCTGCGTACTGTAATGACCAATATGATACGCTGAAAACTTCAATAACATCAGCTTGATTTTCGTCAGAAAGAGACAACATGAAGTCTCATGAAAACAAAAACAGATCTGCAGCAAGAGGAGCACAAACGGTACCCATTTGAAGACCTACCAGTTGTCTATATAATTTTGAGCCAAATCTTCTAACTATATTGTCTTAACGATAATGGAGATCATCACACATTTTCTGACATGACCACAAATTATATCGTTTAGGTTGTTCAGAAGTGAAATAAGCCCGTTTCTCATGACACGCCGAATAAAATTATAACTGTCAAACCCAATGATTTTCCATGGATAACACGCCACATCAAAAGCCTGATAAGAAAACGCAAACGCATCTTCCGGCAATTCCAAAAAAAAAAACTTGATCACTTTTTGGGATAATATAAAATCGCTCGAAACAAAGTTGTTAAAGAAATTAGGAAATCAAAACAAGAGTATTTTGACAAGCTTAACCATTTGCTGTCGTCCGAGAACCGTGATCCAAAACTATTTTGGAAAGCATTAAAACATGTCCTGAATCTTAAAAAAATCTGCTAATGCCATTCCAACTCTCAAAATGAATAATGAGTTTGCCAAAAGTCGAAATGCTCAACCTTTATGACCCTTCGCAAAATCAAGTCGATGATACCAATAAAGATCTACCTTATCTCGATCAAGCCTCACATGCTCTAGAATCTACTATTATTATCTCTAGTCAAGATGTTAAGGACATTCTACATCACCTTAATGCATCTAAAGTCTCTAGAGCAGATCTTATCAGTCCCCGCCTTCTCAAAGAAGGAGCTAATATACTTGCTTTACCATACTCCATTGTTTTCAACCGTTCCCTTGATCAGGGATACTTTCCAAACTCTTGGAAAGAAGCAAATATTTCGCCTATTTATAAAACGATGAAAAGTCTCTTCCAAGTAACCACAGGCCAATATCTCTCTTATGCCAAGATGGAAAAGCAATGGAACGATGTATCCATAAGAATTGCATCTTACCAAATCTTAACTCCATTTCAATCAGGCTTTGTCCCTGGTGACTCCACAACCTGTAAGCTTCTTCATACATATCACATGTTCGGCGAAGCGGTAGATAACAGTAAAGAAGTTAGAACCGTTTTCTGTGACATAAGTAAAGCATTCGATCAGGTCTGGCATAAGGGACTACTTCATAAGTTACGAGGCATAGGATGCTCAGGAAATGTTCTTGCTTGGTTTTCAGGACGTAAACAGCGAGTAGTTATCAATGGTAAGTTTCAGAACGGGTCAAAGTATTAGCTGGAGTCCCACAAGGATCCATTCTTGGTCCTTTACGTTTTCTTATTATATTAACGACATTGTCAAACGAAATGGTGGCTCTATTCGTTTATTTACTGATGATACCAGTTTGTACATTATTGTAGACCTCCAAGTGCAAGCTGCCAGGATTCTTAATGCTGATTTGCAAACCATTTCTAAATGGGCTAACTCCTGGCTGGTGACATTCAATCCAAGCAAAACTTTATCAATGCTAGTATCTCGTAAATTAAATACTGTACAGAACCCTTATCTTTTTATGAATGACACTTTCATTGAAGAAACAGCAAGCCACAAACACCTTAGTCTCACTTTCTCAAGCACATGCACATGGAAAGACAACGTCTACAGCATATCAGATAAAGTCTGGACATGACTCAATATCTTAAGGGTTCTTAAGTTCAGAGTCAGCAGGAAGTCACTAGAGAAAATGTCACATCTTACAAGGAAACAGTTGGAATCAATCCATATTGAGGCTGCTAGAATAATACCAGGTGCTACAAAACGCTGCAGCATAGAGAAACTCTTTATCGACTTGGGATGGGAGGCCCTTCAAAGTCGCTGCAACAAATACAAACTTGTACTACTTTACAAAATTCTCCATGGCCTTGCACCCAATTACCTCTCATAACTCGAACCCCCCCCCCCCCTGTACAAGAAACTACTACTTATAATATCCGTAATTTTGACAATATTGAAAATTCTAGAGCCCACTTTAACCTCTTTCTTAACTCTTTTTTCCTTAATCAATTCGTGCATGGAATGATCTACCTAATGGTATTCAAAACGCAACTTATGTTGCTTCCTTCAAATACAAACTAAACAGAAATTTAAAGGTACCACCTAAATATTACAATGCTGGTTCACGCAAAGGACAAATTCTCCACGCTAAGCTAAGACTGGAGTGCAGCTCTCTAAACTCTGATTTGTACCAAAAACATATTGTCTCCAGCCCATCGTGTCAGTGTGGTGGGTTTGAAAGCACAGCTTATTTTCTTTTTAACTGTCCAGTTTTCACGAATGTGAGGCAAAGATATTTGCCTGCTAATCTTGGAAATTTCACAGCTAAGGAGCTTCTGTTTGGAAAAGAAAATTTAACAGAGCAAGATAACCAATCACTTTTTTACAGGTCCAAGATTTTATTGTCAAGTCAGGCAGATTTACTAAAAAATGCCAAGTGTATTATCCACATATTTTACATACCTAGAACGATTGGAGCCCAGCCAATTTTCTATATTTAATTATATGTCTGTATATATACCGAACAAAAGTGAAAACGCTACACTACAATCATCTAGATTTTAAGAGAAAGTATTGGACATAAAGTATATACTAAAGCTTAATTATGTTGCCCAGACATCCAGCAAACGATTCGTCGAAACTCCACCAATTTGTCTCGTTTGATGTACGAGTTATGCTCCTCTAAGTGTTTAAAGCTTTATTCACTGAAATTTGCGATTGCGCATGCGCAAATTAAAATTGTTATGCTTATCAAAATTGGTCTTAATTGTGTTGCATAAAAACACAAGAAGACTGCTTAATCACTTGAAGCAAGCTTAGAAATCAATTTCGAATTTAGCCAATTTGAAAAATATTGAAAATTATCTCCCTTTGACAATAACAAATAGGGAATATTAAATGTTTGGTAATCTTCGATTTATCACGATTTTCGATAATTTTCTTTAGTCAAATCAGGTAGACCTCTCAGCACATTGTTTCTACATTTCTCGACTAGTAATGTCCTCATACTAAAATGCAACAACACATTGATTTTCTTATGGCGATTTCAGTGTTAAATTTTTAAACTTGGCAATTTGATTTAAAATCCGCTCTTTAAGATTGCTTTTCTAAACGAACAAAACACACATAGATAAGTCCTTCACATTTCTGGTTGTCCCATGCTTAGACTACCATTTCGTGCAGTTGGATATTGTAGGTAGTGGATTTCTGAAGGCCTAAATTGTGTTAGATTTCCGTTCAAATTGGCAACCTGAAAAAATGGACCCCTGTCACATTTAAATTGCTTTCATGCGTTTCCTCGTGACAACATCCGTAAAACTTTTACTGTAATGCATTACCCAGTATTTGAACATTAGGATACACTTTCAATTGCATTCTTGGTTTGCATAATTATGTATATAGGTGGCAAACAATTCAGGTGTAGCGTTTTCACTTTTGTTCAGTATATTTATGGCGACCAGACAGACCAGTCAATGGGATAGTGGTACTAGTCGCCTATGTGCTTGGGTCAGTCTTTGTGCATGCGCACCTGTCCAAAACGTATCTGTAACGTAGCCCTTCTCATAATTTTGTACACACAGGAGGTGTTGGTTCCAGTGAGTCTATGCAAATGCACCGACTTTTTGGGTTCCGACTTATCTCCAATGCGACATGTGCTATTGTTTCGTGGGCTGCCTCTTATGTATTTTTGTAATTGTTTTTGATTACAGCAATGGAATTTGCAGGCACTTGGAGCCAATGAATAAAACAAAACGAAATGAAATGAAACACAAATGTCGACCTAACGTTAATGAGGCACCATCACGTGACATCGGCGTTAGTACGACGTTTTGAATTTGGCCTCCTTAAGCGTCTTTTAGGAAAAGAGCATCTCTTCTTTCTATCTATCTATCTATCTATCTATCTATCTATCTATCTATCTATCTATCTATCTATCTATTTATGAAAATAACCAAAATAAGCCTCACGACTTTCTGTCAGATCCTACTTCTATGCTATTGTACTTGTGTAATATTGATTGATCCAATAATATACTGTTTACCCAAAGCCAAATAAAGTGATCCCTTTACGTTAAAATTGTGTTCAATTAATTCAGCTAGTTTTTTCTTTAATTACAATATGAAGCGATAAAATATAAAGAGTAGATAAATCACAGACAAGCTTGATATTAGAAGACCTTGCGTTTTAGATTCCTTTTATTACGTACACAATGAGATCGTTTATTACGTTTACAAAAAACTAAAGTAGAAACACACCAAAATCAGGTAATCTTAGGTTATTACGTCCTTGAGAAACAGTATCATTAAAATCAAGTGGATGTGGTGTTTGTAATAGTTTTATCCATTTGAAACGGACAAAACTTCGAGCCTGATTTGGTCCTAAACTTCTTGACACTCTGAATGTTTCTCCGTGGTGCTAAGGGAGAGTAATATTAGGGACTCGCCATTTACTTTGGCTTCCCAACAGGGGGACATGTTTAAATTGTTCCAATAAAATCATTAAAAAGTATCTCGCTGGCTCGCTATTATAAAAACTCTTATATTTAGTTAGGCAGGCCACTAAATTTCTCAGTTTTTATTTTTGCAAGTGCAACAGTTTTGATGGACGGATGAACTCAAAAATAAATATAACAATACATCCTTAAAGATAGTTTTGAACCAATGCTTTTGAAGAAATTTCAAAGATATTCAGAGAAATAACGGAGATATGAGTATTTAATCTTCAACTTGACATACGCCAGTTTTGAAAACTCAGCCACCGTTGAGCCACGACAACGTATTTCCAATATATTGTTTATTGGGTCCGAGATAATGGTGAGTTAAGGCTTCTGACAGATACAGCTGGTTTATATACCCGTGGAGCATCTCAAATTTCACTAAAAACGGGAGTGTCAAGTTAGACATGTATTAATTCTCCTACCAAAATAATTGATAATTATCATCAAATTAACGCATCTTGACTAATTAGTAAAGTTATAATGTAAATAGAACTTCTACCTCACAAATTTGGATTTGGGTAAGTAGGTGCATGCACTTGTTTCAAAGGTCTGGCTTTTATTAATGCTAAAAACCGGCACTGCCTTCACTTCCCGTAAACACTTGTCAACGATTTTAGCAAGTAAACCATTATTTCAGCCGAAATACTTGCCAGTAAGTGTTAATTTAGGTAGTTCTCTTTTTCAATTTAAGTCAAACATATAAATTAAACCAGCAAATGCATCCTGGAGCGAATTCTTCAGCCAAAACGGTAAACAAATATGGCTTTTCCAAAAAGTTATCTCTTAGCATTTCCTCACATGATCACACATGTTTTATATTTCATTTTCCTTTCACTCTTTGTGTTTCTTGATGTTAAAGCTATATAAAATCAGCAGAGGAGAAGAGAAGGTGCAGCAGGTTAACAGTAGACCCTTGACGTCGGTCTACTAACCATTGCCGCACTCAAGGACTCAACAGGTCCGAGGCTATTTGTCCACAGGGTGGATAGTACTGGTGAAATCCAGGAAGCAATGGGTCCGAAAGGTGCCGTTTATTTATGGTAGACCCGTAACGTAGGTCTACAAGCAAGACACCTAACGTAGGTCTGCTAGCTGCTACCGCACTTGGTGACTATCAGGTCTGTGGCTTGTGGTGGATGTCTGGTCGGGTCTGAGGATCTCTTGCTGTAATCCCGCACTCACGCATGATACATATACACGCCTCCATACTGCTCCATAAAAAGCGAGCTCCCCAGTCCCCATGAGCTCCACAAAGGAGTACACCCCCACACACATACTCTTACACACTAGCCTACAATGGGCGATTCCCTCGGAGATGTTGTTGACAATTAGGTGTCTGGGTGCAAATGGCGATGCTGAATGATTCCTTCCTCCTCAACCTTCCTACAGTCAACAAGATGGATCAACTTGCTGCTCCAAAACAAGGGTGGCTCAGTGTTATCAGAAAAAAGCGTATCACCAGTCGGAATTGGCATGGGGATATCGCAATTACTTTTAGACGTCTGCTCAAAAACAAACAACTTTTTAAACGCTCCCTATATTTTAGGCCGAAATTAGCCGCACACTAGGGATAAAGCGCGGGTACAGTGCTTGGCCCACTTTTAGACCACATAGGAAACGTACAAAACTGGACGTGCAGAGAGTGTTCAATTCTTAATTCAGTTATGAAGACCCTGCACGTCCATAAACGAACTTGAAATAATCGAATCGAGGAGAAGGGATTTCCGATCAGGAATCATTGACATGCATACATTTTAGAAAAATACAGGTAAATGCAACTGTTACATGTAATATTAAATTGCTACTCGATTGAGCATCATTTCATCATTTTTATAGTGGTCTCGGAAAACAAAGAAAATGTATCACAGTTTTAACAGTTTTTCACCAAATTTTGACAGTTCAAAGATGAATATATTTCCAAACATTTGATCATTCAGATTTGTTTTATATATCTAGACAAAAAGTTGTTAAGGTTTAAAATCAGGTTTTTTTCTGGTAGTCTGTGATTCCCGTTCGAGAACTTGAAAAAGTTATGATGCCCGAACAGGAAGCAGTGATTCCTGTTTGGGAACATATGAAAAAAACTTTGATTCCAGAATGGGATACATGTAGTTTGTTATTGTTTACAAGTTGAGACCACTATACACGGCCTCCGATCACTGCCTCCTTCTCCAAAAAGAGCAGAACGTAAAGGGAGGCGAACTCCCTTCTAGGAAGCAGGCGGTGGGCATAAACAATGGAACACGGTAAGTTGTGTTGACACATTTTCAATCATAAGTAAATTTTCAGCGCAAAACTCGAAAATCTAAGAATGCTATGCTTCGGGCAATTGTTCAAGCTATCCGTAGAGCATGCTGTTTGCACATTTGAACTTAGTTTGTAAGCGTGAGAGCTTTTCTCCCGTTGCACAGTTGTCCAAGAAACGGTGGTTCCCGCATGGTTTTGCCTTCTAACCAAACAAATAGTAGCGTTTGGACCCGTATTCATACTACCGAGGCCCCTCCAAACCCATGTTGTCCCAAATGCAATTTTTCGAGATATTTCAATGATAATTGAGTTATATGAGCCAAATTTCTTTAGGAGCAGGAGGCGAAGGGCAGGAGAAGGAGGCTGGGAGACGAGGAGCAGGCGGCGATGATATCAAAATTTGCATTGATTTTGCTTATTTTTAGTAATATACTTATCCAATCTATATCAAACTTGCATGTATGAATATTTCAAACCATTTAAATACATGTAAATCGAAATTACTTCGCTTTAAATGCCACCACCAACGTAATGTGTGGTTCACTTTTTTTCTCATTGGAATCATGTAATGCTCACAGATTAGTGATACTTGTGTAGTTCTCCCTAAGTTCTTGGGAAAAGGATTATCAAAAATCTCAGACTGGGTCGAATGCGTCTCCAGGACAAAATGGGTTTATAAAAATGAGATAAGTAAGTGACAAACCAAATGCCGTTTTTATATAGACGTCAAGAGTCGGCAAGAATGGGTTTGTAGGCCCCAATCAGTAAAAAGATGTGTTTAAATATTTAATAATTATGTTGATTTAAGTAAGAGTATGTCAATTTGGACTATCTATTTATGATTTATAGGCGTAGGAGTCTCGTAGAACGGTCAGTGGGGCGCCCCGATGTTCAAATTTCAAGGAACACTTGGTTTGAATTCCTCTTTTTTCTGCGTCTAAGTCTTTCGCACCATCAGTAATTGTTGCTCTTAATCAAAGCTTGAGAGGGGGTGCGTATAAAACAGAGGTTCGACCCAGTCTGAGAATTTTGATAATCCTTTTCCCAAGAACTTAGGGAGAAATACACAAGTATCACTAATCTGTGAGCATTACATGATTCCAATGAGAAAAAAGTGAACCACACATTACGTTGGTGGTGGCATTTAAAGCGAAGTAATTTCGATTTATTTAAATGGTTTGAAATATTCATACATGCAAGTTTGATATAGATTGGATAAGTATATTATTAAAAATAAGCAAAATCAAAGCAAATTTTGATATCATCGCCGCCTGCTCCTCTCCCAGCCTCCTTCTCCTGCCCTTCGCCTCCTGCTCCTAAAGAAATTTGGCTCTAAATTACTCAATTATCATTGAAATATCTCGAAAAATTGCATTTGGGACAACATGGGTGTGGAGGGGCCTCGGTAGTATGAATAAGGGTCCAAACGCTACTATTTGTTTGGTTAGAAGGCAAAACCATGCGGGAACCACCGTTTCTTGGACAACTGTGCAACGGGAGAAAAGCTCTCACGCTTACAAACTAAGTTCAAATGTGCAAACAGCATGCTCTACGGATAGCTTGAACAATTGCCCGAAGCATAGCATTCTTAGATTTTCGAGTTTTGCGCTGAAAATTTACTTATGATTGAAAATGTGTCAACACAACTTACCGTGTTCCATTGTTTATGCCCACTACCTGCTTCCCAGAAGGGCCTTCGCCTCCCTTTACGTTCTGCTCTTTTTGGAGAAGGAGGCAGTGATTGGAGGCCGTGTATTATATGGGCCGCGACGCGAAAAAACCTGTCTTCGGGGGTTTGCGAACAACACAGGCGCAGACCAGCCTGCGCATTTGCGCAGTCTGATCAGCGCCTTTGTTTTTCGCTTTTTCAAAAGTATCATATGTACACATGATTCAGGTGAAATTTCAATTTTCTAGCTGGTCTCTGTAGCTGAGGAGACTGATTTGAAATTCGCGACGAGGCCCAATTATCTCTGGGCTGATCATGGTGATGCAATACTTTTGTGGAATAGGTATTTGTTACAGGAATGAGTAGAAGGTTGTCATCAAAGTTTGACCGATGATTTTAGTATCTAGTTGTCAGCAAAACACAGTATTGTATTGTTGAAATGCACATTAAGACATGATACTAACAGCAGCAAAGAGAAATTAGTAAAAAATATTTGCTTTTGTGTCTTCGTCACTTGAACAAATACCGAAAAACCTGTCTGGCTACAACAAAATAGGTATTTTTGGCATGTTATAGCTTAAAAACTTATCTTTATAACATTGCCGAATCAGAAAAATACATCAACATGCTAAATAAAGTTAGTCTTACACTCTAAGGCCTAAGTTTGGTCATGGTGGGTTCTGTTTTAAATTATAAAACTCAAGATATTTGACGAAAATAAATTATGACTCCTAACTCTTGTTTACGTATTTGCAGATGTTCGACAGTTGGTAAGAGGAGACTACTATTTAATATTGAGAAAAATAGTCCAAGTTCTTAGTCGAACTCAATTCGATCATTTATATGGGGACGTTCAAGGAGGCAGCGATTACTGCAGGGACAGCTTAGGGAGCTTGGTACACCACCAGACAAGGGCAACGGGCGATGTTACCTGGCATCTTGAATGTTGGGAGCCGGCACATTGCATAATCGAAGATCGAGCTAATCAGGATATATCTATGATCGCCCTAGTTCCAGACTCAAACACAATAAACTCCTATATGTCTGTGCTAAGAAGACTCAGGGCTAGTAGAATATCTGGTAGAACCCTCCTCCTCCCCTGGAATAGGGACGTGGTGACCTATGCGTTTCTCCCACTGCGCGTAGGTGCCACGCCCATGACTTTTGTCACATCAGTGCTTTCGGGCTGTGGCTTCTTTGTTGCTAGACCGGACAACTTGAACTGCAATCTAGTGGTATTACACGCTAATGTTTATTGCAGAGTCGTAGTGGATGACAATGTTGATTACCATCACCAACAAGCTATTGCAGCCATAGAAGAAATACACGCTATGAACAGTCGATGTAGGTACCAGATATATCGCAGGTGGGCCCCTGAGCACCACCAGCCTGTAATCGCTGTGGAAAATTACCATTACAGTGATAATATTCATTACTATTCAATGAGCTACCACAATTTTCTCTACAGTTACAATTATGGAGGCTTCAATAATGTATGGCAATTCTGCATAAGAGGTATCGGAGTAAGCTTTACGCAAACTTGCTATTCCATTTAGCAGTGTTTTGCTGATCAATCGAAAATACCGATCAATGAGTTATTTCATCTACAATGATTATCAAAGATACATGTATCTATGTTTGTTATTTTTTAATTATCGATTATTCGAAATGTAACGCTAGAGAAAGACTTTGCCAGATTGTTTTCCTTCACAAAACTATGTTGTGGGTATTCATGAGAAGTGTCTCCGCGTGAGACGGACGCGCTTCCAATGAATACCCGAAGCATATGTTTTCATTAAAAAAAGTCGCCATTACCAACAAGCTATTGCTGCACCAGAAGTAATACGCGCTATGAACAGTCGATGTAGGTACCAGATATATCGCAGTTGGGCCCCTGAGCACCACCAGCCTGTAATCACTGTGGAAAAAAATCCCATTACAGTGATAATATCATTTACTATTCAACGGGCTATCACAATTTTTCCTACAGCTCGTGAACGGATCCAGAGGGTAGGAGGTCCGCCCCCCCCCCATAAAAAATCACTTAAATATAGGGATTCTAAAGCAATGCTGGTCCGGATTCCCTTAAATGACAAAGCTTCCAAGCCAACATTCAAGCAGTCTCTACAGACAGGTGTGTTTCCAGATTGCTGGAATATATCAAATGTTTGGCCCATCCCTAAGTCATCAGGGAATCGCTCTTCTATATCAACTATCGACCTGTTTCTCTTTTATGCACATCTGAGAACTGTTTTTAAACATATTTACATTATTTACAAGATAACAATATTCTCACTCCTCTTCTATCTGGATTCATTCCAGGAGACTCAACTGTTAATCAACTTACCTATCTGTATGATTCTTTTTCACAGGCTCTTGATTTTGGAAAAGAGGTATAGGTAGTACATGTATTTTGTAATATGAGTAAAGCTTTTGACCGTGTCTGACATGAGGGTCTGCTAAAAAGGTTTGAAGCTGAAGGTATAACAGGGCATCTTCTAACTTGGTTTCACTCTTACTTGTCTGATAGAAGACAAAGAGCTGTCCCCATTGTGGGAGTCTGTAATGATTCTATGTTTCGTTGTACGTTACTTTCTGTCAATTCTAGTATTGCAATCATCTTGATGGGGAAGAGAGAGCTGATTGCTTTGCTTGATTTGTCTTCCTGGTGTCTCGTGATGGTTGAGCGGCTCTTTCTCGCGGTGCCACGGGGTTGTCTGCAGTTTGTGATTGTGGTATTTCCTGATCATACTCATTCACTATTTTTCTTCCTGTTGTGTAGTCTGCATGGAACTTCATCCGGGCTGGAGTTCCACAAGGGTCTTTTTTGGGACCACTTGTTTCTGCTTTTTATTAATGATATTGTAACAGACACTGGCTCAAATATTCGCTGATGAAACTAGCTTATTTATTATCGTTGAAAATCCAGATATGGCAGCAGAACTTTTAAACATGGATCTAGAAAAAAAATGGAATGGGCTAAACGTTGGCTTGTAGCCTTTAATCATACAAAAACAGAACTTCTTCTTATCTTACGTAAAATCAATCAACCTGTCCATCCACCTCTCTTTATGGATATCAAATAACCGAAGAAGTCTCGTCTTGTAAGCATTTAAGCATTTTCCATTCAAATTAGTGTTTTTGGCTAAACATATCGATCTCTTTAAGGGAAAAGCTTGGGCTAGAATTAACGTGGTGAGGAGGCTCAAATTTAGATTTAACAGAAAATCTCTTGAGACTGTATATTTTAGGGTTTTTAGACTTTATTAGAATATGCACATGTTATTTGGGACAATCATACATATTATGAGAAACTTGAATTGGATATGATACAGACAGAGGCACCTAGGATTGTCTCTGGAGCTTTTGGCAGAAAATGGCTTCGTATCTGTCGTTATGTCTATAGGCGCATGTTCTGGTGCAGACTCTGAACACACTGGTAAATGTATACATCGCTTTGGTAGTATTTACGCGTATTGCCAGTACTTCATAGACCAGAAGTGGTAGATATTGGTGTTTATACTGCATAGAAAAACATGCCATATGCCTAAAGGACTATAGATTTTAATCGTTTTTAAGTATTCAGTATGTGCATGGCGATTTATGTAAGCATTTAGGAATCGATTCGAGTACTCGAATCTATTCCTAAATGCTTACATAAATCGCCATGTGCATGCCAAATACTTAAAAATGATCTAATTCTATAGTCCTTTAGGCATATAGCATGTTTTTCTAAAAAGTATTAACACCAATATCTACCACTTCCGGTCTATGAAGTACCGGCAATACGCGTAAATACCAGCAAATCGACGTATACATTTACCAGTGTGCTTAAGGCAGGGGTGAGCTATAAAACAGCAAAATAAGCGTCTGTTTTATCACTTTCTTTCCAACATCTTGCATATACAGTAAAACATGTGTAAAACGGCCACTCAAAAATAGACATAACAAAGATCTGTATGACAAATGGTAGCTTAATGAGGGTCGAAAGTATGCGACAGAATGCACCCCTTGGAACATTCTGCAATACTTTTGACCTGCGTTAAGCAATAATTGGTCTTGAAAACCGATTTTCGGTCTTTTTGAGAGTGACCATTTCACACAGGTTTTACTGTACAGTTAATTTCACAGAATTTGTATTGTTTACCCTAATCCTGAGCGTATCTGAAATGCAAGCCCTTAATAATGATCCAATCTGCCACGAACCAGATCAAAATCAAATAAAAATAAGAAAGCTACAGATATCTGTATGGTACATGTAGATACTGGAAAATGATTGATGCGGTCATAGTTAGGCTGTGTGACGTCATATAGCCGTTATCAGATATGCATGAAACCCATAACTATTTAACTCCCATTCATGTTAACTGTGTTTGCATTTGAATTGGTTCATTGGTTGAAAATGGTAAATTTGAAGAAAAAATAAATGAAATTTTAGTTTTATTTGATTTTAAAAATATTACAAGAAATTAAGAAAGTGTTCAAAATGGCAGCCGCCTTTGGCTTTTAAGAACCCTAGTCAATGTTTAGTCTTTTGAATTGCAATAACTTTTTAACGCCCAATTCTGATCAAATTTATATAAAATGCACGCTCTGATTATTTACATTGTTTATGAATATTGTCTCCCCTTTTAATATAGCCATGCATTTTCGTAAGATCTATCGTAATCATTGGTCGAAAAGATCTTCAGGAGCGATCTGATCTGGGGTTACACCGTTTGTTGAAACCTACTTTCCAAACAGCTATGGTAAATTACCCAGCTACAGTGTAGCATGCAGGCTCGGGCCACTATCGGCCTGCCAGGGAAACGCCATCTAAATGGCGTTTCGCTGACAGGCTGATGGTGGCCAAATTTATTTTGCCAACTGGGGTAGTTAATCCGTTTACTATTATCTTGCATGTACACCAATTATGCCTACTGGGTAAGTCCGTCGGTTTACTGTTATCTTGCATGTACAACAACTTTACTGCCCTGCAGTGACATGTTTTGTTTACAAAGTTATCAGGGACTTAGAATCGATAGATCACTTATGTATTAATCCTATCCTGTGGATAAAATTAACACACAAGTGATCTATCGGTTCGCGTTAGCTCACGTGGCGTGTACAAGTTAGTGTTTTACTAAACAATTGTAAACAAAACATGACGTCGCTGTCACTCTTGGCTGACAGGACAGTACATTGTTTACCTAGTTACTAACTAGTATTTGTATACCTGGAACATTATATGTAATCGCTGATTAAATAGGGCATTCTTTCTAGTAGATCTTTCATCTTGAATGTACAGTAATTTTCATTGGTTTAGCCTTGTAAACTAAACCACGTTTTTGTGTAAGATCTACAGGCCCAGTATCAGCTTTTATAAAACTGCATCTGTGCATAAGATTGGCAAACAACAGAAATACTTCCAATTTAGCAAGTTTTTCTCCTAAACATCGCCTCCTTCCCAGCCCGAATGGAATGACATGATTACATTTATCAGCATCCATCTCAGTTGAGCTGATCAAAAACCTTGCCGGTCGAAATTCATCAGGATCTTGCCAGAAGTCCTTATCCATGTGAACAGCATGCAGATTCGTAAGTACCACAGTATTTTTATCAATATCATATCCATTTAGTTTCGTATCCTTGATTGTGTAATGAGGTACTGAAAATGGTACAGACGACGTGATTCGATGGGTCTCTAATATAGTCGCTTCAGTATAATAAAGTTTACTTTTGTCGTTTAGATCAACATTTCGTCCACATCCAACGATTTCATCCAGCTCATTCTGAACGTTTTTCTGAACCTCTGGAAAAGCAACCATATAGACCAATAACCAATACAAGGCAGCTGAGGTTGATTCTTGCCCTGCCCCGGCAAGAACGTTTAAATTTCGAATCAAATGGCTTCTTGTTACTGTGACCTCCTCGTTTTCTGCCTCTTCAGGGAGGTCAAAGCTTAGGAATATATCAGTGAGGTCATTTCTCAAATGTTTGTTGTCGAACGTCTTTTTGTGATTCATTGCATGTTCGTATCTGATATCTGCAAACTTCGTCAGTATGCGGTGTAGCTCTGTTGCTTTCCAAGGCATTATATACTTTAACCAAGGCATGACATCCATCGGATTACCGCTTCCGCTGAATCTGACAAATTCGTTAGATTCAGCAGCGCGTATCTGAGATGGCCTATCAGCTATCACTTTTTGATCTCTACCAAATAATATCTGATCTATGATAGTTTCAATGCACAAATGGATCTCATCTTCAAGAAGATGAGGTTCTCCCTTCCACGACAGGAACTTATCTACAAGCATGTTCCCTTCGTCAAGTATTAGGTCTTGTGTATCAAGAGTTGATTTACTATTTGTTATCTTATTCAGAGCGTTTGCAACTAACTTCCTCGTGTGTAAATAGGAATGGTTAAAAGGCCCAAAAGCAATTGTCTCCGTATTGCCAATAGCTTTCTTCAACGTCTCCATAGTAAGAAATCTAGGTCTACTTGAAAATGCATCGTCTTGTCTATCTAAAGCATCTTTAATGCTTGAATAATCATTTATGACCACCGTTTTCCAGCTACCCATGCGTATTCGAAACACATTCCCGTATATCCTTTGCCATTTCAAAAAGGTTGCAGGTGGATGACTGCCAAACAATGGTAAATGTCCAACTACTGGAAATCCCCATGGCCCAGGTGGATAGTGTTTTCTCCGGAAAAGATGTATCCACTTCAGAGCATACACCGACGTCACGAATATTCCAAGAAGAATTAAACTACCAGTTAAATCCAGCATTTTTAAGGCGCTGTATGTGAATTATTTCTACACAGGACAGAATATTCCAAGAAGAATTAAACTACCAGTTAAATCCAGCATTTTTATGGCGCTGTATGTGAATTATTTCCACACCGTACAGAACCACTTTTTTGGGTTATGTTTTGTTATAATAATGATCTGCAGCATAACAAATACCGACCTAATGACATGTGTGCCCACTTAAGTCTCATACAATCAGCTTCGACATCCGTCCCAGTCCGAATAGTCTTCGATGAAGAAGACAATTCGACGTTTGTGCTCTATTTTGCAGGTTGAACGCACCGTGTAGGCGGCAATCGAAAACGTTAATACTATCGACAAACGTATATAAAAATAGTCAGAAACAGAGTTTTCGATTGTCTTTTGTCGCCCAACTGGCGACAAAAGACAATCAAAAACACTGATTCCAGCGATTTGTGATCCGCGTTCGTCGATTGTTAAAAACGTTTTCGATTGCCACCTACCCGGTCTGTTGCAGACTAATCAGATTGAGCAGATTGCTAGGCTTACATGTATCTGAGTCCTTATAATAGTTGGTTGTGTCATGCTACAACTCTTATGTATCAAAGAACCTTTCGAACCGTGTTATTTAATGAATTTATGATTTTAGAGTGAACCTTCCGAAGTCATTTTCAATATTTTACCTCTTTCCTTGCTAGCGTCGATTTTTGTCGTCTGCTGACCGCATTTGCAAACAGTTTGGACCTAGATCAGGACTGAGAGAACCTCAGCCCTGATCGAAATCTAAACCATTTGACACTCATTCTGATTGTGTGCCTGAAAGAAGTTTGTTAAAGTTAATGTTGAACAAAAATCAGCAGACTTAACAAAAGCATGAACATGCCCCAGCATGTACAGTAAATACTATCTTAAGCGGCTACTCAAAAAGAAGACCAAGATGGTTTTCAAGACCGATTATCGCTTAATGCAGGTCAAAAGTAATACTTCAGGCCTTCATTAAGGTGCCATGTGTTATTTAGATCTTTGATTTGTCTATTTTTGAGTGGCCGCTTAAGACAGGCTTTTCTGTAGTGTTTAAAGCTAAATTGACCGATGCATTCACGTTTAAGCAAACCGTACTGTGTTCCTAGCAAAGTCACAACTGAGCCAGTGGTAATCAAGGATTCATGTTTTTTCATGCAGTGAGTCTTTATGCCATATTATAAACCAAATCACGGTTTGTACATGTACAATGTAGCCATGCGCGGATCCGGGGGGGGGGGGGGGCTGGGGGTCCGGACCCCCCTTGAAAAATCACAAAAAATATAGAGTTTCTTAGCAATTATACTGGTTCATCACAAAGCTATTAAGCCAGCATTCAATCTTGGGCCATCATCAGCACGCCATTTAAATGGCGTTTCGCTGATGGGTCGATGATGACGCGCTGATAGCGGTATTTGAATCCTCTCTCCCCTCATCAACTAAGAAAAAAAGGTGCCCGAGTTAGACCCCTCTGGCAAAAGTGTCTGGATCCGCACATGTGTAGTTGTGGTTTCCACGGTGAATCAGGCCTCAGACTCAATGACGACGCTAACCTTAAACTTCTATTGGTTGGTTCGTGTCTGATGCTTGTTTTGGCTTGGCCCGTCGTGGCTCAACTGGAATTGGCTCTTCTTTTTGTCTCTGAGTTACTAACCAGATGATTATATATATTTTACTTGTGTTATAACCAGCTTTTGTTTTATTTAAGTGTTTCCCAATGATGATATATTGAATAAGCTAGGTAGCCCCATACGAGCTGCACATTTTGTGTGCTTTAAAAACAGATGATTTTAGGGCGAATATTAGGCCAGTTAAATATATTTAAGCACGCCGCTGGTAGCAGCTGCCGTCCGTTCAAAGGCGCTGATGCTGTTTTCGTAAGTCCATTATTTTTTGTTGCTCCCATTTTGTGTAGGTGGGTGTGGGGGGCAGGAGGGTGTTTTGCAAATATTCCGCTGTGGAAGAGAAAGAGCCGGTTATTTGCTTTAATTTATGTATGTGTCATTGTCTGCGTTCTTGTGTCTCTTCCTCTGTTATCATATTGTCATTGATTGGTTTGTGATTATATTGTCATTGATTGGTCTGTTATCATATTGTCATTGATCGGTCTGTGATTATATTGTCATTGATTGGTCTACGATTATAGTGCCATTGGTTGGTCTGTCGTTATATTGTCATTGATTGGTCTGTGATTATATTGTCATTGATTGGTCTACGATTATAGTGCCATTGGTTGGTCTGTCGTTATATTGTCATTGATTGGTCTGTGATTACAGTGCCATTGGTTGGTCTGTCGTTATATTGTCATTGATTGGTCTTTGATTATATTGCCATTGATTGGTCTGTGATTATATTATCATTGATTGGTCTGCGGTTATAGTGTCATTGATTGATCTATGATTATATTGTCATTGCTTGGTCTGTGATTACAGTGCCATTGGTTAGTCTATGATTATGGAGTCATTGATAGGTCTGTGATTGTATAGAGGCATTTACGATATAGTAATGGTGGATTGTCTGTATACATTACGTGGCTCGGATATACATTGTTTGCACATATTTTCAACCACGATATATGAAGCTGATATGATCCTATCCCTTTAACATGGTATAGATTGTTCATGTGTATTAACGCATGGCTGGTATATGTCAAATCAACCTTTATATTCAAACTCATTGAAGTGAACCAAACACAATACAAAAGTATAACAATTGTCCAAATATGTGTCAAATAACCTTGGGTAGGTCGGTAGGTTGGTTCTAGTATGTCCTCTCTATTAAAATGACCACAGTAATTTAACAATTAACCCATTTAAGCTGAATGGACTTCCCTACTCGTATCGGTAGGACCGGTCCATTTCCAATTTAGAGGTGTTGGGTGGTATTTTTCATTTGTATTCATTTTTTAATAGAACAATATGTTACCAAACAGTGAAAATCATGATCAGACGCCACGATCTGGGTCTGCACTGTTTGCCTGTGTCCCACAAAAAGGGCGCAATGCTTATATGGGTTTTAAGAGGCGACAAAAATGTCGTCTGCCAAAGTTCTCCGATGCAAAATAATTGCCTTTCAGTTAGCAAAATAATTGCCTTACATTACTGGTGGTATTGTCCTATATTTAAGAAACAATTTCGTTTCAAATGATACTTTAGTATTTACAAGTGAAGATGATTTTCTGTGGATTAAAATTAGTAAATCTGTTTTGTTTTCAGAAAAAAAGACCTTTATGTATGTTTATGCTATGTGACCCCAGATGACAGTAGCCGACAATCCATGGTTGAATCCAATATTTTTGATAGGTTACTAGACTCAGTGGCGCATATCGAAAATATTTCGTCGAATAACTGCAGCATTTTAGCATGTGGAGACTGGAACGCACGCACGTCTATTAACCCCGATTTTGTAACGGACGATGACCCGGTGCACATGTCAGTTCTGCCAGATGAATATATCCCGGATAATTATTTACCACGTTTTTCTGAAGATAGGGGTCATGTTAATAACAACGGTATGTTGCTACTGGAATTTTGTAAGCAAACTGGGTTACGGATCATGAACGGGAGGGTGGGTGAAGATAAAGGGGTTGGCCGATACACGTTTGTTGGTAGTAGGGGCTCAAGCGTAGTGGACTATGTTTTATCTACTCAAGATCTATTCACAAATATTACTCAGTTTAAGGTGCACGAACCAAATATTTTATCGGATCATTGTCTGCTGACTTTTTCTTTGGCTTTTCAAATACATGATGTAAGGGAGGCTACTGATGATAATTTTGATCAGGTATCCGGTAGGTATGCTTGGAATCGTGAATTTAAGACAGAATTTTTTGGACTCGCTGAAATCTGCTGCTACCACCGAAAGGCTAAATGAATTAAACGCCCGAATACCGAACTGTACCGAAAATGGGGAGATTAACCAATGTTTAACAGATTTCAATGCTATAATCGAGAATGCAGCGTCCCCAGTTTATAAGGAAACATGTAAGCCGCCAAATATTTCGGAACAATCATGCCCAAATAAGCAGGAAGCCCCTTGGTTTGACGAAAGATGCACTGAAAAGAAATATTATTTTATGCGTATGTTAGATAGAAAATGACGTCAACAGAATCGGTTTGGTCAAAGCAAGATCGGAATATAAGGCTATACTTAGAAAATGCAGATACGAATATGACCGCGAAAGGACGTCACGCTTCGTAAATGCAAGGTATAAGGACGCTAGACTTTACTGGAATCTTTTAATAGAATCAGCTGGTATCAAAAGTACATCGGTGCCCCTTTCGTCTTTTGAACAATACTTTCGTGCGGTTAATAACCCGGAAGATAGATTTTATAACCCGGATGAGGATGTTATATACTTTAACGATCGAAAGAAACGAATTCTCAGTCATGTTTGAAGAATTAAACTTACCTTTTTCACATCAAGAAATTTTGAAAGCTATCGCCCAGTTGCGCACAAATAAGTCCGCAGGACCAGATAAATTACTAAATGAATTCTTCATTAATGGTAAAGAAGTATTAAGCACGACTTTGTTAATTCTTTTTAATAAACTTTTTGAAATGGGTCACTTTCCTGAAGAATGGTCTGAAGGGTACATAATACCCTTACATAAAAAGGAAGCATTAACGAGGTAGAAAATTTTAGAGGAATAACGCTTTTGAGTACCCTAGGAAAACTTTTTTCTCGAACAATAAATAATAGACTGTCTGAGCGGGCTGAGAAATACTTCATTTTAATAGAGGCACAAGCTGGATTTAGACCTGGGGTGAGCACGGTAGACACCATTTTTGTATTGCATAGTTTGATAACCCATTTTATTAACCGTGGAAAAAAGTTGTATTGCTGTTTTATAGATTTTACCAAAGCCTTTGACTATGTTGTACGGGATAATTTATGGTTTAAGTTAGTAAAGCTAGGGTTAAGAGGCAATATTTTAAATATAATTAAGTCAATGTATCAGAACGTCAAATCTAGAGTTAAGATGTGTAACATGGTAGGTAATGAATTCTTTTGCGCACTTGGTGTCAGGCAAGGCGAGTGCCTCTCTCCCCTTCTATTTTCATTGTTTTTGAACGATATAGAGGATCATTTTATCCATTCTGATTTTGAGGGGCTCGACTTAGATATGTTTAAGCTTTTTATGCTATTATATGCTGATGATATAGTTATTTTTGCTAATAATGCTGAAGAATTACAATTAGGTTTAAATTTATTATCAGACTATTGTACAAGATGGAAACTTAAAGTCAATGCATCAAAGACAAACATTTTAATATTCAGAAAGGGTGGCGCCCTACCTAGAAATTTAGTATTTACGTATGAGCATCAAGTTATAGAAATAGTTAAGACTTTTAAATATTTAGGAATTGTATTTACTACAGGGGGTTCATTCTCAGAAGCGCAAAACACGTTGGCAGGACAAGCCCAAAAGGCCATATTTAAATATAATAAGTACCTTTATAAGTTTACGTTTGTTGCACCAAAACATAAAATTAGAACTCTTTGAAAAGCTTATATCACCCATTTTAAATTATTCATGTGAGGTATGGGGATTTTGTCAAGCAAACGCAATTGAAAGGGTACACATGCAATTCTGCAAAAAGCTACTTGGGGTTAAGAAAACAACACAAAATGATTTTGTATATGGGGAGCTGGGAAGAGAAAATTATGCCACAAAACGAGTTTTTATCATCATTAAATATTGGTTCAAAATATTACAAACACCTGAAATAAGTATACTAAAATTATATATAATATGATGTTAAATGATCTTGAGGAGCTACCAAACAAGATAAATTGGACATCACTTGTTCGTGATTTATTAGCTTCATTAGGGTTCCGTAATGTCTGGTTAGCTCAAGGGGTTGGAAATATAGGAGCTTTTTTGTCTGTATTTAAGCAGAGGCTTCATGATAATTTTATGCAAAATTGGCACGATAGACTTAATAACTCATCAAGAGCAAATTTTTATAAAAGTGCAGCACAATTTCAATTTCAAACATACTTGGAGCAGATTAATGTTTTCAAATATATGCAAGCACTGAGCAAACTAAGGATGTCATCACACAGGTTAGCATTTGAATCGGGCAGATGGGCTAGGCCAACCAGTATTCCTATAAACGATCGAAAATGTGTTCATTGTAATGTTTTAGAAGACGAATTTCATTTCGTGATTGAATGTAAGATATTTATTGAGCTAAGAACTAAGTATATACCAAAGTATTATTGGAAGAGGCCATCAATGTATAAATTTATCGAATTGTTGAATACCACCAAGGTTAAACTTTTACGAAACTTGAGCGTATATGTCTATCTAGCTTTTAAATGTCGCACTGATCTATTATATGGAACACAGGTTAAATAACATAATTTCTGTGAGTAAATTGGTAAATATTCTCTTTCCCATCAGTTTTAACATGTGTTTTGGTGCCCAAAAGAGCCGGCTCATTGAGTCGGTTCTTTTGAGTACTGACAACATATGATTCATTTGATTGGCAGGCGACCGTTGAATTATTTTTTGTGTTTTTCTATGAAAATTTATAATTAAGACATAACTATATGTATATATAATTACGTTTACGACGTCAACATCGGGTCGTGATCTTGTACACTATAAGGTTGCGATCAGATCTTGGCCAAAATATCCCAAATGTCAAAATCGATATTTAAGGGACGTACAAATGTACGACAGAATAAATGTGTAAATTTGTGCATCTTGCATAGGCCCGTTCAAGCAATTATTCCAAATTGCCATCCAGAATAGATTTCAGAACTATTGCTATGTTACACATTAGGATCACCTCATTGAGATGGTTCTGATGAGTACCCACAAAAAAACTATATTTTGATACATCGATGGACATTGCTATACTGTACAACACATAGTAAACACATATATATTATAAAACGTAATTATAGTTTATGCCCTAAACACACATCAGAATTGCCTCGGTGAGACGGATTTGGTGTGTGTTTGGAACATATTCTCAGAGGATATCTCTATATCTTATCTACCACACGTAGTAAACACATGTATTATAAACGTTATTATGGCATATGCCCTCAGCACACATCAGAATCGCCTCAGTGAGACGGCTTTGGTGTGTATTTGGAACATATTGTCAATTGACATCCCCCACACTAAATGCTTTATCGTTCCTCATGTACTCACCGAGATCATCACATACTGAGGTGATTCCGGTGAGTGCAGGAAAAGAGATAAACCAGGGCTGTCGGTTACCTGTATGTCGAAGATTAAACAATCCAGAAAAAATATTCCAAACACTTCCTTTTGGCAAACTAACATAAGCCTACAGGCATGACAAGTCATTCTAAACGTCTCGGGTGAGGCGTTCGGAATGAGTTGTTATGCCTGTCCCCCTTTTGGGACGAAATCCAAAAATGTCCAAGACAGCTGACCTATTAATCCAACAAGCTAAAGTTAGGCGGAATTCATTCATAACTATTCAGGTCACTTTTACAACCAATTTCAACTACGTTCTTTGTGGAATGATAATTACGAGATTAGCACCTATAGAGTGCATGTATTATATTACCTAACGGAAACCTTTGTCAGGTTTGTGTATCTTTGGGGTTGAGAGTATCAATATAACGTCACTCTCACAAGAGCATGTAACTCACGCATTGTATATATGTTATATGACGATGAGATGTATATGCTTAAATCTAATAAAATTTATGTTGTTATATAATAAGGATAGTGATAGTTCATATATATATACTTAACATTATTTGTCTGGAACCCTGCCTTTTATTTTTCGTTTTCGCTAAGGCTAGGTTCTGGACACTGCTTAGTTGTGTAACAAGCTTTATAATATTCTATTCGGGAGCGTTCTTCTATGTAGAAGGGCGTACTCGACACATATTAAAGCTTAGACAAGTATCGTGCGAAAGGCTACTTATTACACACCTTCTCCGTCTTTGAACATTTTCATAGAACATAGGTCAAGGTAAACAAAATAGAACAGCGTAATCGAGTCAATATGTTGTATTCTTTAGTTATAACATAAGGTGTGTGTCATCGAAAGAAACGTCCCATTGAGACGGTTCTTTTGAGTACCCACAAAATATGATTTGATTATCAAATAAGTAGCATTTTGTGTGTTGTGCTCGATCACAAACGCTTATAACTGTTTTGGTTCTTATCAGTGGTGAATTTAGTATCATATATATCAAGGAGACAGGGAACATGGTGTCTGGACATTGCTAGCCACCGCATGTTCTCTGCCATGTGTTGTTAAAACTAAGATGCAATGTAAACTGTCAAGATTTTGTAAGAACTCAAACGTTTGTTGATTTACACATTGTATTCTTGCTTGTACTGTCTGCCATCATCACCATGTTAATATTGTATTTGTTGTATCCTCATGGGCTTTATAGCCTATTGGAATTTTGAAATAAACCTATCTACCTATCTATCTATCTATCCATTACTGACTAATTTAAGCATAGAAGCAAACAGTGAGAACCCAGAACAAACTGCTCAGATAGGAGCAGTCTGATCTTGGTCCACATTATTTTCAAAGAGCCTTCTAAAACATTTCATCAGATGACAAATGCTGACGACTTTTGTTATGACCGGCGCTTCAAGGGTTAACCCATTCAAAATAACTCGATTGGAATGTCCCTCTACTATCAGTCCATTTCCAATTTGATGATTTTTTTTTTTTTTTGGGGGGGGGGGGGGGGGGGTGGGTTTCGTTTTTGTTCAAATTTAAGTGAGCAAACACTGGAGACCCTGATCAGACGCCGCGTTTTGTGGCGTCTGATCTGGGTCTACACTGTTAATATATATCATACAAAAGTACGCTTTGCTTATACCGGTATGCCTTTGACTACTGACTTTTGACAATATTTTGAAAACAGTTAAAGACACATCTGCTGCGTACATGTATGCATGCGCAGATCCCGAACGTTTTGTCAGAGTGGGTCCAACTTTGACAAATACCACTATAAGCGGACAATCATCGGCCCACCAGCGAAAATTCATTTTAAATGGCGTTTCTCTGGCGGGTCAATGGTAGCCCAATAATAAATGCTTGCTTGTTAGCTTTGTGATTTTTCAAAGGATCCGGACCAGTATTGCTAAGCCACCCTATATTTTTGTGAATTTTCAGGGGGGGGGGTCCGGACCCCCTGTCCCCCCTCTGGATCCGCCCATGTGTATGTTTAAGTGCACTGCAGACAAAAGAAATTAAACATTGAAGTTAGGGTCTCATCTCTGTGAACTGTCACAATATATCAAAATCACACTACTACTGCTTGAGTTGTGTTTACTTTCATCGTCCTGTGCCTGGTCGCGTGTTAAACTAACGATACCGGAAGCCAACTCACGATAGTAAACAAAAAGTTAGTTATACAAGATGGTCACTATGTTCATATATGGTAAAACCCATTAAAATCTACACCAAAACGAGAAGGTCGATGTCATAGGGACTTGGCATGTAGAACTGATGATGTGGGACCTATAAAGTTTGTTCAAATGATGCTCAAGATTGATTTTGATCTACTTTATTTAATTTGGGACAACTTTGGAATGGTTGATTCTTGAACATGTTTGAAGTCAAAGTCATTATACGCACTAGATATGTTTAGCTATTGAGACAATGACAATACACGAGTCCCAAAATTCAACGCTGACCTTTGAACTTTCGGCTAGGTCGCTCATATTGGATTCCCATCAATATATCAAATTAGTGTTACAGGAGATATTCTTACCATGTTTGAGAGTTGTCTCCCAAACAGACGTCAAAGGGTTGTGCTAACAGGAACATCATCAGACTGGGTCTATGTACTACATTGTAGCTGGTGTTCTCCAAGGATCTATTTTGGGACATATACTGTTTTAGTATACATTAATGATAATGTTTCCGCAATAGGCTCAAAAATTCGCCTTTTAGCTGACGATACTAGTCTCTTTATTGTTGTTGATAATCCCCATGCAGCAGCAATTTGTTTGAATACTGATCTTTCCAGGTAAACCAGATGGGCTGCCACTTGGCTTGTAACTTTTAATTCAACAAAAAACGAATCTCTTCTGATCTTAGGCTGAGTCACCAAACCCTATCATCCACCCCTTTATATGCAAAACTACCAGATAGCTGAAGTTGATTCATTCAAACACCTTGGTATCTATTTTTCTAGTGATTGTTCGTCTCACCAACATATAAGTTACATAAAAGAAAAGGCATGGTCAAGGATCAATGTAATGAAAAAAATTAAATTCAAGATGGACAGAAAATCTCTTGAAACCATTTATTCAACCTTCATTAGACCTATGATGTCGTATGAAATAACTGTTTGCAATAGGAAAAAGATGAAATTGAGAAAATACAAATTCATGCAGCAAGAATAGTCATAGAGGCAACAAAATTAATATCAATTAATGCACTCTATAATGAAACTCAATGGGAAACTCTACAACAAAAAAGGCGAAATTACCAACTCACACTCTTTTATGAAATGTCCAATTATCTTACTCCTCATTTATGATCTCACATCTTTTATTCCTCAGTCTGTCGGTGCCATCTCACGTTATAACATATGGAACTCCAATGATCTTCAGACACTGGAAGCAAGAACTAGACCGCCTTCCTGCCAACTGCAATAAGAGGGTAAATAGCTTGTCTGAGGAAGTGAAATCCTGCGATTCTATAAACTCTTTTAAGCTGCCATTGAAAAAAGAACAAAACAGTCCAAGAACACAATTACACTGGAAGACGAAAAGCACACATTTTACACACATTCTTACGAACCAAATTCAGTACACTGGCCATTGATCTATTTACCAGAAACGTAGCAGACCCACCGCTCTGTCGTTGTAAAAGCATTGAGGACGCCCAATACTTTTTTTCCATTGTGGCTACTATACATTTCAACAACATGTCTTCCTCAATGCTACTTCAGCTCTCACAGTACCAACCTTAAGGTGTTTTATGTTTGGAGACATGCCACTTTCCCACGAGTGCAATTCTGCTATTTTCAAACATGTTCAAACTTTTTATTATAAATACAAAACGTTTCACTAATTAATAGCGACGTTGACAAGTGTGGCTCACCTGTCTTTATTTGCCAGACTCCCTTCTCTTATAAGTATTATTTAGATTTAATTCTCCTATGACATTAGGATAACTTATTTTCTTTTGTTATATATTTAAAATGTGTGTATTAGTTTTCACGTAGACAGATCAAAACCGCTAAGTATTGTGTGTATTATATTGTTTAAACTTAAAAGGAATAGAACTCTATTAGCTATTAGCTTCCATTCTAATCTTAGGTATGTTATACATGTTGGCCTATAATGTACTTGATATTGTTTAGTGAACTAAAATATGTTTAAACTAATATATTAAATATAGTTTTCTCAGAAACCATAAGGGGAAATGGACTCAAATTTCATAGAAAGACTACAAAGGGTTGGGGAACGGATTTTTCTTCAAATTACCAAGATGGCCGCCACGCCCATATATGGTAAAACCCTTTAAAAATCTTCTTCTCCAGGACTGGAATGCTGATGACCTTTGGTCTTTGTATGCAGCTTTGTGATGTAGAGCCAATGTATTTTGTTCAAATGATGATCCTAGGTTGACCTTCACTAACTTTAAAATCAATTAAGGTCAATTTGCTTCCAAATGCTTTTGAAAACTGTTGAAGCCAGTCATTACACTCACTAAATGAACCAGAACTGCCTAAGCCAATTCCATGTAACTCCGTGGAATCAGACCATGCAGATGTACATCAAGGATCTACTTTGATAACGCGGGTAAAAACATGATGCTGACGTTATATAACGTGAGGCTGATGTCACAGAAGCTATGTTAACACAATAACAAGCGTGATTGCAGCAAAACAAATGGTTATAAATGAAGTTTATGTTTTTTGATAAAATATCGCTATAATAGCGATATTTTATTGAAAATACATAAACTTCATTTAATTCTTTTGATTAAACTTTCAGGGTAATCAGGCAAATGGATTTTACTAGGGCTGAACTCACAGGCTAAAAACTAGTTTTCCTTACACCTTTTTCGGCTAACAAAATGGAGCTTTTTTCGTACATAGTACCGCGCTTAATGTGGCTTACGTACACCCGAGGCATGATTTGATTCTCGAATTGTGCCAGACTTTCAGGAATGTCACTAAATATGTTTTACCTTTTGAGACAATGACTATAATTTTTAGAATTGCAGATACTGGGTTAAATATGAACAACTAAAACTAGAATATATTCAACAACGAGTTTAATACTTTAGTGTTTGACACTATAACAGTGAACATGAACTTTGAAAATGAGCATTTATTACATGTCTTGAAAGAAAAGGTGTGAATTATAAACATCAGAGTGACAGCAATCAACTTACTAATACGCTTATCATACTTTTCAAAATAAAATATAATATCGTACTTTTCAAAATAAAATATAATAGGATAATCTGATATGTGGTTAGTCTGAAATGTGGTTTTATCTAACATCAGCATTAAACTCTTTGTATAATAAAAACCAGTACTTTTACAAACAGTGAAGACTTTGGAAATTATAACCCGACATCCCTAGATATATATACAATAGAATATCCCAAGTTATCGAATCAAACTAGAAGGTAGAATCCATAAGTATACAAAGGGTGTAGTATATTGTTGGAATTGGGTGGACAGATATGGTTTTGATAATGTATACGTACATGTGCACTACGACAACATAGCTATAAGAAAATACATATACTTATTTCATTCTTTACTAAAAACAGTAACAAAATGCTTAGTTACCCGGGCTGATTCTGCTCGTGATGCCAAACCAATATCACCCGGCTCACGTGAACCCATAATGGCCCTCACGTGAACACATATTGTCCCTCGCGTGCACCCATATAGGCCTTCACTTGCACCATCAGCGTCATTAATGACGTCATTTACGCCATCGCGACGTAAGGATCCCCGCGTAAACATGTAATAAAGAGTTTAAAACAGGGTCGCCACCGCGTTACCAGGCATATCAGCCCGGCACTCCATATTTGCCCTTGGGCCCAATGGCCCTGAGGCAAATAAATAGACACTGGACGTAAATGCCTTGTAAGGCGGCAGTGGCCATGTATTAATCTCTTATTAGATCCTGCTTAGTTATCAAGTTTAACTAAGTCCTTTATAGAGTAATCATAAGATCTGGCCTATTTGTTCCTAAAACAAGTGCTCATGTAATGGTATTATTGAATTTATGAAACGAGTGGGGAAAAAGGGATAAAATGCTAGGCTTGCTGAGCATTTTATCGCTTCATCACAACGAGTTTATTAAATTCAGTAATACATATACAGGAGCACGTATGGTAGATTCTATTTGTCATACTTTGAAATCTCATTTTAGCGTTTAAACGATTGATTTTAGTATTATATAACGTTACTAAACATATAAACCACCAGTAATTTATCGATTTAATACATGGCGTAATATCACAACGATACGCGACATCATGTGATATATTATAATAACAGTATGTACCCTATTATTGTATTAGATAACAGGAGTTTATTGTTAACAAACAAACTTTGAAACAACTTTGTACTGTTGGTTCAAATCGTTGTAAACAAAAATATAAACTAATCAAGGGGAATTTATACAGGTATATATCAAATAGTGCCTTCTTCACCTGCAGTAAGATATGTAGTCGTATACCTGTTTGTACGAAAAACTAGTATTGACCTATTATCATGCATCTTTGAACCGACAGTACAGCTTATTGTGATTTACAATGCAAGACAAGGAACACATAATGAAAAACAGAAGCTGCGTGTAAGTATTTTTTTCTGAAATACATTATACTAAAGTCTCTTATAACAAGAAGGAATCACAGTTTTAAAAAAATAAAAAAAAATATGTTACAATCATCTAACTGATAAAACATGGTAATGCCTTAGACTGGGGATTAAAGGGTTTCTAGTTAGAGACTGACTGGTGTCACTGTGTCGTGTCATTGATTATAGAGATCACACATGTTTTTCTAATGTATTAACATTTGCTGGGTCCCGAGGATGCTGTTTGAACACGAGGCCGATAGGCCAATTGTTCAATATCATCCGAGGGACCCGGCAAGTGTTAATGCATTAAAAAACATGTGTGATCCTTATTCTTGCATAGTTTACCTTATTCCAGCCCCATTCGCACTGAAAACGCTGCTAAAACATTAAATTGTCAATTTTCTTACACTGGATTTCTCTAAACAAAATGGCGTCGGCTGTGTACTTTTGATCGTCATAACGTCGTCACAACGTCATAACCGAACGCAACGTTTTCACGAACAAAAACATTGGCGAAATGATCAGTCTTGTCTGCAATGCTTTCCGTATAATATATATTATAATGTCATGCTAATAATGCAGGGCTCATTTTAAGTATTTTCGAGTTCAGACCCATGTTCAAACAGCATGTGAAGATCCTGATTTGAACATGGATTTTCGTTCATTTGACAATGGTTGTAAACAGCTATACGAATAGACATCAATGCAAGAATGAGCAATACACTGTACTAGTTCAACCAAGGAAAAGAGGGAAATCCTCCTGACACAACAAAACATTTGTTAACTTAGACGTAAAAGCATCAACCCTAGATTTGGAAAATATGGTTTTGATCAGTAATTTCGCAACGAGATCATCAACTTGCTCAAATCCATGCCATAGAATAATTTCATAAGTACATAAAGGACCTCTGACACTTTGATAGTGTTTTTGCTTATTGGGTAGATACAGTATATGTGCAAAATACAACATAATTTAGAAAATGAAGCTTTTCGTAATCTAAAGAAAAAATTCAAAAAGCTGCTCTTATTTTATGCGATTGAAATAAAACTATTACATTTTAAAGCGTTTGTGCCCTTATTTTTTGGTCTGCAGAATATCATTCCTACACCCCCTTCCCCCATTGAACCAAAATGCCACTTTCATATATTGCGTATAGTGTGGTAATACATGAACATACAAACGTTTTTGCGGGTTCACAGGGGGGGGGGGGGGGCAAATGTTTTTGCTGGTTTCACAGTGGGGGGAGGGGGCGATATAGTATAACAAAAAATCTAATTGCTATAATTATATTTAAATCAAAAAAGGCTTGGTATACTAGCAACACATTATTCCCCAGTCTAAGGTTCTACCAACTACGCCAATGGCTCCCCGCAGACTAATTTAAATCTTCATTGAACTCACATGCCAACTTGTAGCTGGACTCACCGTGGCTCAACTTGAGGTTTTCTTAAACTTTGACTATCTGTGAGTGGGGAACCCTTTTATTTGTTTCATCATAGTGTGTTAATTTGATTAGATTGTTTCTCCATGATGATACATTGCAATAGCAAGAAGGCTCCCAGCTGAGCATTTCTTGTTATTTAACAACAGCAGAATCTAGGGCGAAGATTTGGTACCAGTAAAAATGAATTAAACCTCCCGGTGGCTAAGGCTGTTGTCCGTTCTAAGGCGGTGGTTCTGTTGTTGTTGACTTGTTGTTTATTGTTACTCCCATTGGTGGAGTCATTAATTTTTTCTATGTTTTGTTGTATGTAACTTTATGTCCCTTCTAGTTTTGCAATCACCTTGATGGGGAAGAGAGATCTAGTTGCTTTGCTTAATTTGTCTTCCTGGTGTCTCGTGATTGTTGTGTGGCTCTTCCTCGCGGTGCCATGGGTTTGTCTGCAGTTTGTGATTGTGGTATTTCCTGATCATACTCACTTACTATTTTTGTACCCTTTGTTTGATACCAACTCATTAATGATTTAGGAAAAGTCAATAGATTATCAAAATCAGCCATATGAAACTACTGGTTCCATCAATATCATATTTGACATACTTAGTGCACTGTGTGTATGATTGTTTTTGTTTGTTTGGTTCGATGCCTAACGTCCCAGTTAACAGCTATAGTCATGTCGGGACAGTCAGCTCACCTAATTAAATAAGCTGTTAACCAGTACTTTGTACACATACTTATGCTTGTGACTGACAAAACCCTTCATGAATTAGCGGAATTGGGGAGCATGGGCATAGAAATTATATTATGATCAATCTTCACAAAAGTATGGGACGGGGCCAGGCCAGGATCGAACTTGCGACCCCTAGATCTGCAGTCAGACACGTTACCAACTATACTACGTGGCCCCGTATGTGCATGACTTTTTTTTTCAAAACTATATCATATGTTGTAAACAGTGTAGATCTAAATCACTGGCGTGGGCTCACAAGTATTCTTTGGCTTTTCGTTTACTGTAAAGGCGGCGCCTCATGAATGCGTAATTAGGACTGGTCAGCCTTAGACATAGGTAAAAGCTGAAAACGAGGCTTTGTTTTATTCAAAAGTAAGTGTATCATCTTGCGCCATTATCTCAGTATAGACGCAAAACACATTTAGTACTTAAAACGCCAGCAAAATAACTGCATCTGAAAATGTTGCGTTGCCCAAAAAGCTTATTTACTCTTTACCAAATTATAAATAAACCTAATTTCCCTTGTTTAGCAGATGAAATAGCCGAACCACGCCCAGGTATGAATATTAAAGTTGCCGCCTTTACAGTAAGCGAAAAATCAAGTAATATCAACACGTTCTTCATTACACTCAGTGAATCCATATAGATAATGAGGTTACACCACTGATTTGACGTTTTATCGTTTATTTCGTTTATTTTTGTCTCACCAGTGTATACAGTAAAACATATCTTACATTTAAAATACATAAGTACATATACAACTGCCATTCTAAAAGAATTGTGAGAGACAGTAAGAATTTTTAAGTTCTTAGGATATTTACAATTTTAAAACTATTTATAAAAAACATATACATGAGCCTTGCCATGAGAAAAACTGTCATAGAGATTAGCCTTATAGTTAAACTATAAGTTAAACTATAAAGATGACAATATTAAGTTGCACATGAAATCATTTTCAGTCGCACTGGTGTCAAATCGTACAGCCAGATTTTCTCACGTCATAGTTCATGGGTCCCAAATATACACATTATTTACACAAACACAATTACAAAGGGTAAACAGGTGTGCAGTTCCATTAACACCTGTATCAGTGCCGGTAAAATCATAGCATTATATTGGTATAAATTGGTGTAAAATGATGTAAAAGGATTTTGGCAAAGAATGATCAAATCTTTAAAATGGAATGCGTTTTTTTCCATCTCGCATCTAAAACACATATTGGAGACACTCAAAAGAACCATCTCTTGAGATGGCTCATTTGAGCATCCAAAACAATTTATATAACTAAAACACCAGAATAATATATCTACAATATTACACTTAAGAATTTTTTGCCCATGGGGGGGGGGGGGTCCTTGGCTGCGTATGTTGGTGGTAAGTAGATTTTATTTTTTTTCAATGGTTATAGCGATTAACTCCTTATCATGACACTCACCATCTACTAGACTAAATTATATCACCGTTATTCCTATCATAACTTCCTATGCCTCTCTTACAACACATACCTAAACCAATGTAAAGAAAAGTATCCATTTCCTGTACTATCTCTTATTATCTGGCGATAATAATCACATGATGAGGGTACTCAAAGGAACCGTCTCAATGGGACGATTCCCAAGAGCCACCACAACACATGTCTAAATCAATGTTCTAGAAAAAAATTCAGTTTCAGTGCTAACTTTTCCTTAATTGTCTACAAAAATCGCAAGTAGTGAGCACTCAAAGAAACCGTCCCCATGAGACGATCTGATTGAGTGCACAATACACACGTTAAGACCAATGCACAAGAATATACATGTACCCATGATACAGGTCCGAAACCAATGCACAAGGATCTATCATCTGTGCTAACCTCTCCTATCACATATCACATATGGATACTCAAAGAGTACTCAAAGGAACCGTCTCAGTGAGGCCACTCCCTTGAGCTCCCAAACCACATGCCAAAGCCAATGCACACTAGTAGGTATCACATGTACATTAGTAGGTACTCAAAGGAACCGTCTGGATGAGACAACTCCCACGAGCTCCCAAAGCACATGTTTAAACCAGTGTACAGAAGAACCTCCATTACCTGTGCCTCCTTTTTATATCTGGCGACAGAAATCCTATGTTGTGGGTACCCGTGGGAATCCTCTCATGAGACAACTCCCATGGGTACCCAAAACACACGTTCACATAGTGTAAACGACACATTAAGTAATCAATTGGCACCAAAACACCTTTAGTAAAGTGTGCGTAATGGCAAAATAATTTTCTTATTTTTCAACCAAAACATATGTTGTGGGTACTCAAAAGATTCTTCCCACAGAGACCCCAGAACATATGCTTAAATGTATGGGTAAGAAAATATTAACAATTCTTCACTGATTTTTTGTCTATCTAAACCTGTGAATTATTACATTCTTATAAGGTTGAGTAGGGTTTGTATTATAATATGACACAAATACTCGATATTTTCTCCTCTTTCCCCACGGGCTTGTTCTTTGGTTTTGTCAAGGTTCGACCTGGAAACTTTATTCTGCGTTTTTCTTGAGCTTGAACGGTTGTCTTGATTGGCGCTTTAATTGGCGAGTGCTGAAAATGAAAGAGTCTTTAATTTAGAAGTCAAGTTATTGTTTCTAAAATTTTAGAATATAAATATATAACTACTTACATGATAAACAATGACTTTGTAAATTGGAAGGGAGAATTTTATTTTCCCTGAGGTTATAACACTTTTTGCATGCTCATCTCAACTGAGAATGAAATTCCAACTGCTCATATTACTTAAAATGCTAAAAACAAGCTTTTCCTGCTTTCAATATTTTAGATGTTTTTTTTTTTCATTTATGAGTAGGAAAAAAATCAAGCTCAATTGAGTTGAGCAGGAAAAAAAGTTTCATAACCTTTGGACCATTTTTGTCTGCACGCAGCTGAAATATTCAAACTGCTGGTCTTGCTTCGAACCATATCAAGAATTTTCTGTTATTAAGATATAACGTCAAAATTTGTGTGGTATTCGTCATTAAGTAGATTTGTCATTTAATAAAATGAGCTATTATATGGCATGACAAAACAGACACTATGTGAGTATGCTGAGCAAAGGCTCAGATCAGCCCAGACATCTGCCCAGTCTAATCACACCCCGAGGTTATAAAACTTTTTCAAGCTCAACAACTGAGCACGAAATTTCAAACAAAATATTGACACATGAAGAAGCTTATTGTTTGAAGTCTCTGAGATGTTGTATTTATCACGCTAATAATGTTAAAATGCCAACAATTGTTGGCATCTTAACATTTATGAGCAGGATAAATTTCGTCCTCAGCTGAGTTGAGCATGGAATTTTTTTATAACTTTGGGCCAGGTTATTTGCTGTGGACTGAGTGAGTTAATAAGGACCCAATCTATCTTAATATGGACAGCAAATACTCTAATCAAGGCCATTATATTTACATCTGATTATTATTAGGAAAAGAATAAACATTAAGCTTCCCGCTTTTGCATTCTGTAACTTGTATACATTTGTATGTGTATCTTATCAAGTTGAAATAAAATTTGCTTAAACCAAAAAATATAATCAACGCCATTATATTTACATCTGATTATTATTAGGAAAAGAATAACAAATTAAGCTTCCAGCTTTTACTGTCCTGCCAGCCAAGAGTGACAGTGACGTCACGTTTTGTTTACAAAGCTATCAGGAACCTATGATCGATAGATTACTTTGTATTAATCCTATCCGCAGAATAGGATTAATACATGAGTGATTAATCGATTTACGTTAGTTCAAGTGAAGTAGTCACATTAGTGTTTACCTTAGAAATTGTAAACACAGTATTACGTCACTGTAACTCTTGGTTGGCACCACAGTACATTCTGTTACTTGTATATAGTTGTATGTGTATCTTATCAAGTTGAAGTAAAATATGATTAAACAAAATACTCTAATCAAACTGAGCCAATGCATAGACTATTTGGAGTCTTCACATGATGCACAGTCAAAGGAGATGTCCAGTTAAGGCGTGGAATCTCCCTTAAATTAATTTGTGAAAAAGTCATTTTTTATTGTTTTAGTGTTTTGTGCAATAATTAGTGTGACTACATATATCGTGATTAATATGTTCTAGGAGATGATGCATTGACAAGTTAGGGGTCTTTCATGCAAACCGAACATCTATGTGTCTTGATCCACATCTGAACTAAAGGTGAGGTTGGCGCTCCTTAAAGCCGGTGTAAGCCCTCCAGTAAAATATTTTGACTGACCGTTCCAAGGCAGTACTTCGCTGTGGATCATTTGTGTTTTTTATGTTTTGTGTTTGTGTCTTGATCCACATCTGAACTAAGGGTGAGGTTGACACACTGTGAAACCGGTTTAAACCCTCTGGTACAATATTTTACTGACTGTTCAAAGGCGGTGCTTCTTTTGTGGATCATTTATGTTATTTCTGTTGTGTTTTATTATTTTTCGTGCGCATCTGTTTATTGATGCTTGTGGTCACCTGCTGGGAAACGGCTGACCTCTTGGCTCTTGTTTGTGATGTATAATTGTGAATTTGTCACTTTCAAATTGATATCCTGGGTTAAGTGTGGTGCTTGATTGTATCGATTCCTTATCGTTACCCTTTTCCTTACTATGAGAGTTGTCCGGGTTCGCCGCATACGAATAGGTATACGTAATAGTCAGGAAAAAAAATCAGAAAAGTAAACATGTACAGGCATTTTGTGAAGAAAATGGTTTGACACCTTGATAAGGGGTAATTTGGTATGCTGAATCCGAAAACCTATGTTGGCAAGCTGAGAAATGACGTCTTAATGACCTAATTTGCATATTTTCAAAATGGCCGCCAAAAATCATGTAATTTGATATATTACTGAAATATTATATTTTTTGACAATGTTTTTATCCAGAATCATTTGTATTATGGCCTAAGATTGTTTTACCATATGAGTTCATGGTTTGGGCGGCAATTTAGATAATTATTCCAGGATATTACCGTATTCACGGTAATAAATGCCCGTTAGTCTATAAAATCATATATAAACTGGCCTTATTCAGTATCCTGCTATTTTTATTAGTTCTAATCATAGCACGATTTTGGAATGTTTACCAGCTTTTCAAGTAATAAATGAGAAAGAAACTTTGATAATCAACAAGTTGTTTTGTTTTAAAACAAATATGTCACAATGTCCATGTCCAAATATATGGTACATTTTGTATCTATAAAAAGTTACAGTATGGACATTCCTTAGTACCATAGGGTCTAATTAGACCAACCTTGCACAATCAGGAAAACTTCATCAGGTGTGTCAAATTGTTTTGGGAGACCACCTAAATGGGGAAAATATAGCCATAAAGAAAAAGCCATTTGAGCTATGAGAAATTGCATGGTTTCCATGGCATCGCATAATGCGCTTCTAAAGAATGGGAATGTCCCTACAAAATTATTCATATCTCAGCAGCAACTGATCCAAAACTTTTAAACTTGGTACCAACTAAATATTATGACATAGGACTTTCATATTATGTTCAGATATGCAAAAGATCAAATTTGCATATTCATGAATATCAATGAAACAATAGAAATAAGAGAAATATCATAAAAAAGTTAAGGGGTTGTACATGCAAATTTATCTACATCTCAGCTACTTACTATCCTAAACTACCAACCTTGATATCAATTTAATGCTAATACAGAGCATGTTTACATAATGGTGGTACATTATGCAAATTTATCTAAAAATTGTATTCATGAATATTAATTAGATATTATAAATGAGAAAAATTAGTGAACAATTAATAAAATGTACATACAATATTACTCATATCTCAGCTGCTATTTATCCTAGATTTCATACTCACTTACTTTCTAATTTTGTTCCCAAATTGAAGTCCAGAAAAAGGTCTATTATAGTGTTGATTGATATGCAAATCATCTAATTTGTTTATTATTAATGAGTATTTTTGAAGATACAACCTTATTGATTCGTTTTCAATTTTTCTTTATTTTATTATAGTTTTTATCAATATTCATGAATATGTTTGTTAAATGATTGTATATCTGACCATTGGAATACATAAATATGTCCCAGCCTTAATTTGATACTAAGATTAATTGTCTAGAACAATTAAAATATGAGATAGGAGTAATTTTAGAAGTAGGCCCCCACTAATTTTTCTACGTTTTTCTCTCATTTCTAATGTTTACATTAATATTAATAAATTTTAAAAATGGATAATTTCATATAATGTCTATTGAGTAAAGTAAAATGTCTTATGTTTTAGTCGGTACCAAATGTGGTCGTCTAGGAATATTAGCAGCTACGATATGAGTAATTTTGTAGATACACCCCCATTATTTTATTACCATTTCTCTCTCATTTGTAACATTTAATCGATATTCAAGAATATAATCATAAAATGGTTTGCATATCCATTCATGGCATAAAATGCTCTAAGTCTTAGCATTTATTTGGTACCAAGCTTGTTGGTCTAGGACAATTAGCAGGTGAGATATAGGTAACTTTGTAGATATACCTATTTTAATTTTTCTGCAATTTTTCTTTCTTTGTTTAATGTTTTCATTAATATTCACAAATATGTAAATACAATTTGTATATTAGACTATTGTGTTAAAGTACTATGACTCACTATTCATTTGGTACCAATTTTGGAAGTCTATAATAGTTAGCAGCTGACATATGGGTTATGTTGTGCGTACACCCCTTTAACTTTTCTAACATTTTCTCTTATGTATAATGTTTTCATTAATATTCATGAATATGCAAATTATATCATTTGCATATCATACCATTGGTTTAAAGTGTAATGTCTCAACTTTTATTTTTGTAACAAGTTCGATAGTCTAGAATAGTTAGCAGCTGACATTTAGGTAATATTGTACGTACCCTCCCTGTTTTTTCTACCATTTTTCTCTTGTTTGTCATGTTTTCATAAATATTCATGAATATTCAAATTAGATCATTTGCATATCGTACCATTGGATAAAAGTACTTTGTCTAGGCTTTGATTTGGTACCCAGTTTGATAGTTTATGAAAACTAGCAATTGACATTTTGGTAATGTATATAGGTACACCCCTTATTTTTTCTATGAATTTTCTTTTATTTCTATTTTTTGTTAATATTCATGAATATGCAAAAACAAAAAAAAAATGCATATCAGCATGGAATAAAAAATATGTCTGGGCTTTAATTTGGTACCAGGGTCGGTAGTCTAGGATTAGTTGCTGCTTAGATACGAATCATTTTGTAGTTACACCCCTTTTCTTTAGAATCTTATTGTGGATTTCAAAGGGGGGGGGGGTAAATTGTTCTAGGCAAGACTCCCTGAGTCAGTCTTTTCTTTGCTATTTAGCGACCATTTTCTTTCGCCAGTAACTGACAACTTGCTTTTCTGAATTAGTGGAACAGAGAAAAAATTCATGAAAGTATGTGCGGCACGCAAGTGTCGATCTTGGGTCTGTTTGCAAATGACCCAGCTTACATAACAACTCTAAAATTTGTACTTTGATACTATGTAAGCTAAAGGGCTAAAATGTAGGATTTTTTATATCCACAGCTGTGTTTTACCATCCAAGAATGTATAATATATTCGTCTAATAATATATGATTCAAACTGTCTAATCAGCATGCCTAGGTACTATTTAAGTGTGCAGAATGCAGTTAATACTTCCGATTGTAACTACAATTATTTTTCTACAAAAGCAGATGTCTCCCCCCTTTTGATGTCAAAAGCATGAGTCATTAAATACAATTTCAAACAGAAACTATAAATACAATTCCTAACAAAAATTCTAGTCATTTCATGCAGACAATCAGCTCGTATCTAGTAAAGATATCTGTCAATGTAATTAACTATTGCACAAACATAACCTGGTATATAAAATAGTCACATATAATTGTTTTTGTGATGCACAAGGTTCCAAGGAATATAACTCAAATAATATAAATGACAGAGTTACTATTCTTGCACTCTGCAAATTGACTCATGTTGGTTGATACTTGTATAAAGTTTCGTGAATATAAATTAAGCGGTTTTCAAGTTATAGAGTGGACATGATTTTTGTGATGGACAAAGTTCAAAGGAAAATAACTCAAAAAGTATAAAAGGCAGAGTTCCCATTATTGCACTCTGCACGTAATCTCATGCTGATTGATATTTGTATAAAATTCGTGAATATAGCTTAGGTGGTTTTCAAGTTATAGAGCGGACACGATTTTTGTGATGCACAAAGTGCAAAGGGAAATAACTCAAAAAATATGAAAGGCAGAGTTACCATTCTTGCATTCTGCACGTCATCTTATGCTGATTGATATTTGTATAAAGTTACCTGAATAGAGCTTAAGCGGTTTTCAAGTTATAGAGCGGACACGATTTATGACAGACAGACAGACTGATACACCAACAGACAGACGGACAGATGGACGCCCGAGGGAAAACAATATGTCTCCCGACCCTGAAGGGGGGAGACATAAATAGACAAATTGGGATGCTTCAATTGTTTTCATATAAAAGTATGTTCCACACCTTGACCCAGCTAATCCTTAAAACGGTAAATGTCTTTTATGTATTTATACAATATATGTTAGTGGAAACATGGGTCAAGGTTGGTAATATACTTTTTATACGAAAAACATAGGAGCTAACCCATTTTTCTATTTGCAATCAGAAATATTTTCTGCATTTTGCACGCTTAAATAGTGTGCAGGCATACTGATCAAACAGATCGAATCAGATATTGTTAGATAAATCTATCATACAACCATTGACGGTATAACACAGTTGTGGAATTAAAAACGACACTTATTGTTGTTTCAAAGATGCATGGTAATGAGGCAATCCTATTTTTCTTATCAATGGGTAAAGCATGACTATTCACTGCCACGCGCATATGCAGTAATCTGTGGTAGGTTCACTATAACTGTAAACTGAGACTACCTGCACGCCCCAAAATCAAGGTAAACTTGTCACCGTTTGTTTACAACGATTCTCATCTATCTTTGAAAGCGCAATACACTTTAGCCCTTCAACTGATATAGGCTCACTTCCAATCGAACTAAAGTTCCTACTAAAGTTCTTACGTAATAGATGCGCACGAATGTTTACACCCGAGCGGCTACAATTGCGGCCTTTAGTTGGTTGACAAGTAATAGCCCTGTATTACTTGGCTTTTCGCTTTAAGTAAAGGCGGCAACTTTAATATTCATATCAGGGCGTGGTTCGGCCATTTCATCTGCTAAGGAAGGGAAATCAGGTTTTATTTATAATTTGGTAAAGAGTTAATAAGCTTTTTGAGCCGCGCAAACGTGCGTGCATTTCATGAAAATCTTAACTGTATACACACTGCTCACATTTATTAACCCTTAAAGCGCATAATCACAAAATGTATGTTTTTGTCGTCCACTAAACTATTTAAAACCTCATATATAAACATTGTAGACCCATATCAGACTGCTCCTGTAGGAGCAGTCTGATCTGGGTCCGCAACGTTTGCCTCCCTGCTTATGTTAAATAGACATATTCAGATGCATTTATTTTGCTGGCGTTTTAAGGTCTAAATAATGACTGAGGTTTTGGCACAAGATGATACAGTTACTTTTGAATAAAACCACGCCTCCTTTTCAGCTTTTACCTATGGCTACGGTTGACTAGTCCTAATTACGCATTCATGAGGCGCCGCCTTTACAGTAAGCGAAAAGCCAAGTAATATATTCCACTTCAATTCTTCACCGTAGGCAAAATGAATGTGCATAAACTGCACAGCTTTTTAAACAATTATTTACGAATATGTGACACCGCAAAATGGTGCACAGCTAGGATTATTTAGTATAAACTCATCATTTTGAGACTACAGACAGCTATGGAAACCATCTTGCTAGATACGTCTAGAGGAGGGAACCAGACAAGCTACTAGAGTAACGGTGCTCTAAATAGCAAACATTTGCATATATTAGCTAAGAACACGGTAAATTTAAGAATGTATAAAACTACCTGAATGAAGCTAAATCAATGATCATGCTTTGAGATGTGAATCTTGGTTATTCACTGTTTGCCAAAGTACCGCGTTGCAGGTATCCAGAAAATAGGTTAACAGTTCTTCAGCTGCTCTATATAGGAGCGAATACGGTTATCTCATGACTAGCATACACGTACAGTGCGGAGAAAAGGGTAAGTTTGGCGTCTCACATTCAAACTACAATGACCATTTTTGCGGAGAAACGACACGAAATGTATTGTTTTTGCGCTGTTTTACTGGGAAATGGAAAATCTATCACTTGCCTTGTTCTTACAGAAGAGAGAAAGACGAATTTTTTTCATTACCTGTACTTTATTATAATCCACTTTATCATAAAAACAAACTCAAATGCCAGTACATTATATTCTGGTTTTTGTCAAATAGGCAACCAGCAAAGACTCAGATAAGCCTGTGCAATCAGGTTAGCTCGCCAGAGCCAACGTTGCATCTATGGAAAAAGTAGGGGGTAATATGAAGGTGGAACCAAGACTTAACAGCTGGTATCTCTGAAATGCTGTACATGCATCTTATAAAATTTTGAGTCGCGACATGAGATTTCTAACAATGTGGTATGTGCGACCAGCAAAGGCTCAGATCAGCCTGCGCATATGCGCAGTCTGATCAGAGCCTTTGCTAGTCGCTTGATTATTTTACGAGTGTTAAGCTACTGACCAAACATCATTTGGAGTTTCTAAGCTTAAAAAGAGGCTGCACAGGCTCGTTTGAGTCTACACTTGTCAAAATGCCATATTGTTAGAAATCATATGTCACAGCTTATATATAAATCCATGCCTATGTGATAAATACCAGTGTTGATAGCCTTGCCAAATGTTACTCTGTGGAATACAATTATGTAAAAATCCAGTGATTTTGTATATGTCCAGTTACAGATCAACGGTGAGCTATATTGGCCATCATATCCTCAGCCAACTATATTGGCCCTCCGCCTTAGGTCAAGGGTCGTTACAGCTGACTGAGAACCTGTAACTTGACCAATGGTAAATCATTTATAAATGACATTTTTATTAATTAACTAATTGATATAGAGCACGTTGACAGGCAAATGTATCTATTTAACCTAAGACTAATACAGCTTCCCTTTGACTGATACTGTTTACCTGAAGTTAATATTGATTTACCTGTGATCAATACAGTGTTGTTTAATCATAAAAGCTGATATACCTGTATAATTTGTGGAATACTTGAAAGGGAAGACATGCGACGCCTGCTGGTGGGAAGAGGAAACACGACAGATACACGTGGTCGCAGTGGGGGCTTTGGCTTGATAGGCAATGTTTGTGTACTTTCGCTCGAATCTGAAATACACATAAAACCTGCCCTAAGGGATCACTCAAAAAAACACACCAAAAATTGGTTTTCAATACCTATTATCGCTAAATGCAGGCCAAAGTATTGCAGAATGCTCCAAGGGGAGCATTCTACAATACCTTAGTCCTTCATTAAGCTATCATTTCCCTTTAAACCATTGTTTTGTCTATTTTAAGTGACCGAGTATGACAGGTTTTATTGTATACATAGTACCAATGTGTGACATATAGACTTTGTAGCAGTATCATACATGTACGAGGGGCGTTCAATATGTAATGAAAACAGTCCAGTAAATCCCAAAGTTTTATATTTACACACTTCATAATTACTTTCTTTAAAATGTCTGTTTGTTGGCAAAATAAATGTAAAACTGCAGTTGTCCATCTCCTTATCTAATTTACACAAGCCACTTTCAAGATTGGGTAATGAAGTACACTGCGATATGAAAAAAAACAATGTTTTCAAAATCAGATAACTACATGATCGAGGGATGTTTTCAGTCTGTTTCTTCGTGTGGTAAAAACCATATATTGGTGATTTATACCTGCATTTTTTTTATATTGCTTCATATTCTATAAAATACTGAGGCTGCCATTTTGGTTAAACTCCTTCGTGATGCTACATTCCTAACATTCCATTGACAGAGTCGTTTTTGCGTGAACTAATACATAGTGAAAATTTATACGAAAATCATTTGTAACCTTTTTTCTGGTCGCTTTGATGTTCATTAGCAAGTAATACAGCCGATTTTGAAATTTTCATATTTAATCTCACTCATAAAGTAGCCCCAAGTACGCCATTTGAAATAAGAAAATCACTTTAAAGAATGCTATCTCTGGCCTACACTGAAATGGATCAGACGAAATGCCGCGTTTCATCGATGTTTGCATTCAGATGCATTATTTGGACATTGTTACACGTATTTAGATGTACATAATCTGGCTGGCTAATTTTAGACTATAAAATTATAGGAAACAAAAATGGTATACCACTCAGATGAGATACCCCTAGATATTGGTTTCAGTTTCACTGGTCTGCTGCCTATGCACTGTGTGTATTGAATCTTCGATACAATCAAAATTGTCCTTTCCTGGTACAAATCCACATTTCCGATTTTCAAGAACGGTGCGTATTTTAGTGTTACGTCCATTGCACTAAACGACGTCAACGTAAGTGGGGGTAACTCAATACAACCGTTTGCACGTGAAATTGGTACCGGTCAAAAGTGTGTATCCTTATAGCAGATAAAGGGGAAATGAATCAGAAAACTATGGAAATGTGATTCATGCATGTTAAATGTTTGTTTTAGAAAATACAGCATGCCTTTCTACCTTTGTTGAAGTCAGTCTTTACAATTCAGAGGAAAATAAATGCAGTGTATATTAGTGTGCTTTTTAAAAAGTATGTAACTTATTATCCCCACGCTTTTTTAAAAAAGCGAAGTGGATATTGTAATCGCCTCCGTCCGTCCGTCCGTCTGTCCGTCCGTTATGCTATCTCCTCCTAAACTATTGGACGAAATTCAACCAAATTTGGTGTGTAAGTAACTGACATGAATGGGGCGTGCAACGTCAAACTTTTTTTTGGCCCCGCTCCCAGGGCCCTGGGGAGGGGTCAAAAGGTCAAATAACATATAATATCAATTACAAAGTCAATTTCAAAGATTTTTATACCAAACTTTGTGTGTGTTCTCACAAATGAAAGATACAAAACATCTCAGACGGAATTTTTATTCTTTCCCCTGGGTCATGCCCCAGGGGTGGGACTTTGGGGCGCTGGGGGTGCCCAGGGGGCCAAAAAAATATTTTATTCAAACATGGTCATGTGGTATATCAAATCGACAGGGATGACCAGCAGAACAGAATGCAAGTAAAATTTACATCCTAGGGTCAAATTGGTGACCTTGGGGTGAGGTCAAAGGTCAAATATCATTAAATTTCGATTACCATGTCAATTTCAAAGATTTTTATACCAAATTTTGTGTGTGTTCTCAAAAATGAAAGATACAAAACATACCAGACGGGATTTTTATTCTGTAACCTGGGTCAAGCCCCAGGGGTGGGACTCTGGGGCACTGGGGGTACCTAGGGGGTCAAACAATTTTTTTTTCAAACATTGTCATGTAGCATATCAAATCGACCGTAACGACAAGCAGAACAAAAAGCTAGTAACATTTTTATCCTAGGGTCAAACTGATGACCTTGGGGCAAGGTCAAAAGGTCAAATATAATTAACATGTCAATTTTAAAGATTTTTATACCAAATTTTGTGTGTGTTCTCACAAATAAAAGATAGAAAACATATTGAACAGAATTTTCATTCTGTTACCAAGGTCATGCCCGAGGAGTTACTGTGGGTAGCTGGGGGAGTCAAAAACTTTAGCGTGGGGATTTGCGATGGCGCCCCATCGACTGCGCGCTCTAGTTAAATTTGGTAAGATGAAATAATGTTTTCTGCACCATTATAACGGTGACGCTTTGATCTTTCGTTTGGCATATGGCATAAAATCCTAACGCATTTGTGGATGGAGTTATGAATGGCGTTTCATTACATATTGAACCCCCCTCGTATTATGTACACTATCTATTAAAATGAGCATTTATCTGACACAAATACACTTATCAGGTCCATCACAGTATGTTAATTTGATTTGATTGTGATGATACATTGCGTAACTTATATTAGAAAATTGATGACATGAAAAGAAAACTAGAAATCTTTTTTATAATGAAAAAAAGACATTTAGTTTTATTTACTTGAAATAAACTATAAAATTAAAGATATAATTAATGATAGACACACCTGATTGTAATTTTTTGCTGTTTTAGCCAAACGAGATAATTCTATTTTAAATGTCCTGTATCAACTCATGGGAGAGATAAAAAAAAAACTAACAGCCACACCTCGGTAGACAAGTGACGTCATTGTTATGTTAAAGTGATGGCATCATGGTTTGTTGCATCTCTACGTCTTTAGGAACATCTGGAAGTTTTTTTTAAAATATGAAAAAAAACGGTATTCAATGGTGAGCAAGAAAATAATATACTTTTATGTGAGGATAGGACCGAAAAATTCGTCCCTCTCGATCACCATTTTCATAACTCAGCAAGCCTGTTGATGCCAAATGGTGATCCTCTGAACATTTTTTCTATCCAACCTTCACATTAGATAGATAGATAGATAGATAGATAGATAGATAGATAGATAGATAGATAGATAGATAGATAGATAGATAGATAGATAGATAGATAGATAGATAGATAGATAGATAGATAGATAGATAGATAGATAGATAGGTGGGTTGATGGGTGGGTGGGTGCTTGGGTAGGTAGATAGATAGATAGATAGATAGATAGATAGATAGATAGATAGATAGATAGATAGATAGATAGATAGATAGATAGATAGATAGATAGATAGATAGATAGATAGATAGATAGATAAACTGACATGTATACATACCTGAGATTTCTAAACCACTATCAACTGTCCTTGTACGTGTCTTTGTTGTGCCAGTCGATGCTGTTTCAATACTTATAGTAACTGCAGCTCGTGTTTTTGAAGGTGTATTGTGTAGACAAAGTATTGGTAGGTGGTTATTGTTGGCCAGTTTGACAGAAATTCTATCCCCGGTCTCTGTCATAGCAAGATCATTCACTGGGTAATGTGTGTCTAGCATTGTCAGCTGGAAGCCTCGACGGTAGTTCCATACGCGGACAGTGTTGTCCACTGAACCTGTGTATTATATGGAGGAAATTACATGAGTGCTCATATTTTATTGAACTTATTAAACGAGTTGTGAAAAAGATATAAAATGCGAGGCTTGCCGAGCATTTTATCTCTTTTTCCCAACTTGTATAATAAATTCAATAAAATTTTATATCTTTTTCGAACAGAGTTTTATAATTCAATAATACAGGAGCACGAATGTTTGATTCTATTTATCATATGATATTGAAAAAAAAATTGAAATCATATCTTTGGCGTAAAAACGTTATGGTTTAGTCATAATATTATTCGTGACCTTCAAGGCGTCATTTCATAACGTTTCCCAAAAATCTGTAAACCACTAGTGTTTTATCGATTTTAATGTATGTCGTTATTTAATCCCAGAGGCGACGTCATATGATAAAGGAGTTTATGCAAAATAGCCTTCCCATGACCAAATCTATAGGGTGACACGTCCGCACATTGAAGACTTTGGCACCAAGGTTATAAAAATTTTCTCAAGCTCAACTCGACTGAGCATGGATTATTAGGTGATTATTGTTGGCCAGTTTGACAGAAATTCTATCCCCGGTCTCTGTCTTTGCAAGATCATTCACTGGGTAATGTGTATCTAGCATTATCAGGTGGAAGCCTCGACGGTAGTTCCATACGCGGACAGTGTTGTCCACTGAACCTGTGTTTATATGGAGGATTTTACATGAGAGCTCATATTTTATTGAATTTATTAAACGAGTTGTGAAAAAGAGATCAAATGTGAGGCTTGCCGAGCATTTTATCTCTTTTTCCCAACTCGTATAATAAATTCAATAAAATTTTATATCTTTTTCGAAATGAGTTTAATAATTCAATATCACAGGAGCACAAATGTTAGATTCTATTTATCATATGACGTTAAAAATTATTTTGAAATAATATTTTGTGCGTAAATACGTTGTTTTGTCATAATACTATTCGTGACGTTCAAGACGTCATTTCATGACGTCTCCCGAAAATATGTAAACCACTAGTGGTTAATCCGATTTTTAAGCATGTCGTTATTTCACTCGCAGAGGCAACGTTATATGATAAAGGAGTTTAAGAAAATAGACCTTCCCATGACCAAATCTATAGGGTGACACGTTATAAATAAGGTTATAAAACTTTTCTCAAGCTCAACTCGACTGAGTATGGATTATCAGGTGATTATTGTTGGCCAGTTTGACAGAAATTCTATCCCCTGTCTCTGTCATAGCAAGATCATTCACTGGGTAATGTGTATCTAGCATTGTCAGCTGGAAGCCTCGACGGTAGTTCCATACGCGGACAGTGTTGTCCACTGAACCTGTGTATTATATGGAGGATCTTGCATGAGTGCTCATATTTTATTGAATTTTTTAAACGGCTTGCCGAGCATTTTATCTCTTTTACAAAACGAGTTTAATTAATTCAATAATACAGGCGCACGAATCTTAGATTCTATTTATCATATGACATTAAAATTATTTTGAAATCATATTTTGGCGTAATAACATTATAGTTTTGTCATAATATAATTCACGTTGCAGTGACGTTCTAGGCCTCATTTCATAACGTTTCCCGAAAACCTGTAAACCACTAGTGGTTTATTGATTTTAATGCATGTTGTTATTTCACTCCCATAGGCGACGTCATATAATAAAGGAGTTTAAGCAAATTAGCCCTCCCATGTCCAAATCTATAAGTTGACACATGCACACATTGAAGACTCAGGCCCCGAGGTCATAATCTTTTTTCATGCTCTTCTCAACTGAGCATGGAATTTCAAATGCTTATATAATCTTAAATGCTTTAAAAGACTTTTCTTGCTTCCAGCTGCTCAGTTGTTGTATTTTTTATTCTTATAAATATTAAAATGCTAACAATTGTTGGCATTTTAATATTTAAGAGCATGATAAGATTTTATGCACAGTTGAGTTAAGCACAAAAAAAGTTTATAACCTTGGGACTAGATCTTACTGACAAGCCATGTCTAATCAGTCATTGCTATGTGCTCTAAACTGTATTTAATGGTACTAATTTGCTACAGTCTCTGGAAATGTGCAACATATTAAACATGTGCATTATAAAACCTATGCATAATGCACACATTTCATAGTAGTGCATTCTACTCATCTGTACGCATTTAAGAATAATAGATGTATGACAAGATTACACTATGTGAATACGTACACTTTCAATAACAAATAGTTTAAATAGAAAAATACAGGTGGGTTTTGTTAAGTATATACTGTTTATCAATATATCATTTTATTGCTAAACCCAGCCTTAGTTTGGCCCATATGGATCTTTATTTATGCACAATTAATTTGTATTCGAATTCCATCAAAACTAATTTTATTTATCATATGAAATCCCATCTTGGACATGCGCGGATCCAGGAATTTTCGTCAGGGGGGGGGGTCCAGGTCAGTCTGACAAAAAAAGCTCTGACGTTTTTTTTTTGTTTTTTTAGTCCTCAGCTTATTTTACAGAAGTCAAATGGTCAATTTCCAATAAATCTATCATTTTTCAAGGTTCCAGAGGGGGTCCAACATTTTCCAGGGGGGTCCAATTGCTTATTCCCTATAGAAACCCATATAATTTGTGATTTTCCAGGGGGGTCCGGACCCCCTGACCCCCCCCCTCTGGATCCGTACTTGTTGGAGTAGTAAACCATCATGCATCAAAATTGATTAACCACGGTTAAAATATTAAGTAATGTTATATTATTACAACGCCACGTATATATGACTAAATATTGACGTTTGCACAGAGATACAGGATTTTAATGTAGGTTATGTGTCGTATGACAAAGGAAATCTAACTTTAAAGCTACTGTTTGCTTATTGTTATCACGTTTGTTGCGAAAAATTGATGAAATGATTGACAATTTATCTCCTTTCATCAACTCGTTTAAAAAAAATCCAACAATACATGTACACTAATGTAATTGCATCTCAGAGATCCTTTATAAGAATGAAGGAAAGTATATGCTACTGTTTAATTATATAATATAGTGCCCCTTTAATGTGCTGGCAAAACATTCGAAAACAATGTAGATCTAGATAAGCTGGCTTTTAAGAATCTAGCCTGTCAGTATCCACACTGTTTTTCTTTCAACTTGTACATTATTACTTATATAACTGGATCTTGCAATAAATCGAACAAGAGGGCCATAGTTGCCCTGGATCGCTTACCAGTCTGTACTATGTGCACCAGTTATATAAGCTTATGCGAACCCTAGGGAGGCCCATTTTTGGCCTCAGGGGCATTGTTTGAACAAACTTGGAAGAGATCTACTAGATGATGCTACATACCAAATATCAAGGCACTAGGCCCTGTGGTTTCAGACCAGAAGATGTTTTTCCTATATTAAGCCTATATTAAACATATGACCCCCGCAGCGGGGCCATTTTTGATCCCAGGGGCATTAATTGAACAAGCTTGATAGAGGTTTACCTGGTGATGTTACATACCAAATATCAAGGCTCTAGGCCCTTTGGTTTCAGACAAGAAGATTTTTCACATTTTCCCTATAGAAGCCTATGTAAAACATGTGGGGCCATTTTTGGCCCTATGGATATTATTCGAACAAAATTGGTAGAGGTCTACTAGTTGATGCTACATACCAAATAGCAAGGCTCTAGGCCATGTGGTTTCGGACAACAAGATTTTTTCACGTTTTGCCTATATTAAGCCTACGTAAAATGTTTGACCCTGGGATGGGCCATTTTTGACCCCAGGGTTATAATTTGAACAAACTTGGTAGAGGTCTACTAGGTGATGCTACATACCAAATATCAAGGCTCTAGGCCTTGTGGGTTTAGACAAGAAGATTTTTTCACATTTTCCCTTTATAAGCCTATGTAAATCATGTGACCCCCGGGTTGGACCATTTTTGGCCCCAGAGATATTATTTGAACAAATTTTCTAGAAGTCTACTAGGTGATGCTACATACCAAATATCAAGGCGCTATGTTCTGTAGTTTCAGACAAGAAGATGTTTTCACATTTCCCCTATATAAGCCTATGTAAAATATTTGACCCATGGGCGAGGCCACTTTTGGCCCCAGGGGTATAATTGAACAAACTACGTAGAGGTCCACTAGGTGATGCTACATACCAAAGAGCAAGGCTCTAGGCCATGTGGTTTCAGACAAGAATATTGTTTTTCATATTTTCCCTATAAGCCTCTGTTAAACATGTGACCCCAGGGCCAAACCATTTTTGGCCCCTGAGGTATTATTTGAACAAACTTGCTAGCGGTCTACTAGGTGATGCTACATACCAAATATGAAGGATTTAGGCCTTGTGGTTTCAGACAAGAATATTTTTTTCATTTTTCATGCTTCCGTATGTAAAACATTTGACCGCCAGCGTGGGGCCATTTTAAGCTCCAGGGGTATAATTTGAACAAACGTTGTAGAGGTCTACAAGGTGATGATACTTACCAAATATTAAGGCACTAGACAATGCGGTTCCAGACAAGAAGATTTTTCATGTTTTCCATATATAATACTATGTAAATTATGTGAACCCAGGGCAGGGCCATTTTTGGCCACAGGGGTATTATTTGGACAAATATGGTAGAGGTGCAATAGGTGATGCTACATACCAAATTTCAAGGCTCTTCGCTTTGTGATTTCAGACAAGAAGATTTTTTAATGTTTTCCTATATAAGCTATGTAAAACATTTGACTCCAGGGGCGGGGCCACTTTTTGCCCCAGAGGTATTATTTGAACAAACTTAGAAGAGGTCTACTGGGTAAAGCAACATACCAAATATCAAGGCTCTAGGCCTTTTGGTTTCAGACAAGAAGAGTTTTTAAGTTTTCATCTCAAAAATTTATTTTAGCGTCTGTGACCTAGATATGCCATGGACCAGAACCATTCGTACAATTTCTGTAGAGGCCACGCAATGATCATTTGCATGAAATTATTTCAAAATTGGACCAGGGGATTAGAAGGAGTTGTCATTTAAGTCAACTGTTAATGGACAGACCGATCACAAAACCTCTCCTTGTCACTACGTGACAGGTGAGCTAATAAAGAAAGTGCCAAGTGTATTATTGCATAAAATATTTAGCATGGCAGTGTCATATTATATTCTTATTCTACACAGACCACAAATCCCTTGAATTGCCACGAATTGACATTTTTCTGATTCATATCTGAAACGTAATCAGTTGGTGAAGACCTTAATTGAATTTTATAGTCCATAGACAGTTCTTGCAATTTGTAAGTCTATCTGGAATTCGTAGCAAAAGTTTTGAACTGTTCAAAACTTTGGCTACGAACTCCAGATAGGAAAAAGTTGTACATGATTTCTAAAAAAAATCCTAATGCATTCTTAGGCATTCAAACTTATCGTAGTAGATTTGAAGGTGTTCTTATGCCCCTATTACACACAGATCACAAATCCAGCGCATCATCAAGAATCAAATAATATTAGGATTCTCGAATTGTAAAATTTTCATCCCATTCATGCTGTCCTACAATTCAGTAACGAAGCGGGTAAGACCGTTAACAGTTAGGAATATTCGTGGGATTCGGCTGGATTTGACCTGAATCGCCTAGATGCTGTGACGAATTCACCACGATGTGCAATAATCTGTTTGAAAATACTGCATGCTAGTTAAGAAGCAGTCACGAATTTGTTAAGATTTTTCTGAATGTATGCACAAAGCGGGTATGAATAAACTAAATTTAGTGTTTATTTATGACAATCCGTTGTATTTTCTCACACGATAGGTATAAAAAGCCCCCCTCATACTTCCAAGGCATCAGTTTCAAAATGAATGTTTCTCGTAGGGCAGCTGTAGTATTGACATACAACTTGAGTATCAAAAACAGCTGCTAATATAGCTAAAAGAAAACCACTTTGTAAAAGGAGATAGGTCATGGCCTTGACTCTTTGACGTGAAATTTGTTAGTTCATCATTGTCAGCATCACCAGTTAGGAGCGACAGAATGATCCTGATTGTGCTCCTCAATTTGCCACATCTGTTTCCACTTCTGGGACTGACTCACATGTGCATGAAGGGTAGCTACTCTAAATAAAGGGGACAACCTTCTGCTATCTCTTCCATGGTTTATTGCTTGTCCTTATCTTCGGAATCCCCCTTCATGAGCTAAGAGTACCTAGGAACAAATAAGAATACCTCCCAATCGATTACTTTCAGTTGCCATGTCTAAGAGTGCCTTAGGATTTTGTTTAGAATCAAGTACGACTTTTTAGATTCGGGAGTTCGTGGCCAAAGTTTTGAACAGTTCAAAACGTCTGCCACGAATTTAGTATAGACATACAAATTGCAATAACTGACTACAGACTATATGATGCTGTTAATATCTTCACGAACTGATTACGTTTTAGCTACGAAATTGTGTGGAATAGAGGTATTAGGCGTTGGTAGGTGCTCTTAACTCATTTGGGGTATTTGAGAGATTAAGATAAGCAATAAAGCCAAGGGAGAGATAGCAGAAGGTGGTCTCCTTAGAGTACCTACCCCTTTATGTGCATGTGAGCCAGTCCCAGAAGTGGAAACCGACGAGGCAATTCAGGAGAAAAATCAGGAACAGTCAGTGACTCCTGGCTGGTAATTGTGTCAATGGTTAACTATCATTATTTCGAAGCTAGGGTCTCTCTTTTTACAAAGCGGTTTGCGTCTAGCTATAAAAACAGCTGTTTCTGACACTCAAGTTGTATGGTCAATACTATAGCTGCTATATGCGAAACATACGAATTTCTGTTTATTTGTGTCAGATTCGTGCAGTGATTTGGTGTACTCTTAACTAATTCGTGACTGATTCCGAACTTTCTTGCACTATTTCCAAATAGATTATTGCACATCGTAGTGAATTCGTCACAGTATCGTGGCGACTCAGGCTGAACCAACCGAATCCCACGAATATATATTTCTTACCTGTTTCGTTACTGAATCATAGAACATCACGAATGGGTTGAAAAATTACAATCCTTCCTGAACCATATTTTATTTTGACTCTTGATGATTCGTGATCTGTATGTAATAGGAGTATTACCTGAGACAGCTATGCTGTTATCAGCTGACAGTCGTATCACAGTGACACAATCAAAATGACCAGAGAGTTTTTTCTCGGTACATCCAAGAGAAAGGCTACAGACAAGAATAACACCATCTTCGCCACCACTTAATACAATTTCGTTGTTATCTGTTATTGCCAAGCAACGGACAGAGGAGCTGTGTTCTACCATGATCTGAAAAGAAACGAAGGCCATATGAGCCGGTATCCAGCATAAGCTACAATTTGAGCCGTGGCATGTGATTTCCAACAATGTGGCATTTTGATATGTGTAGACTAGGAAGAGTCTGTCAAGTGCGGATCCAGAGGGGGGGACAGGGGGTCCGGACCCCCCCCCCTGGAAAATCACAAGTTTTATGATTTTCTATAGGGAATAAGCAATTGGACACCCCCTGGAAAAAATTGGACCCCCCTGGAAAAAATTGATAGTTTTCTTTGAAACAAACCATTTGACTTCAGTAAAATAAGCTGAGGACTAAAAAAAAAAAAAAAAAAAAAAAAAAAAAAAAAAAAAAACACGTTGTCAGAGCCTTTTTTGTCAGATTGACCTGGACCCCCCCCCCTGACGAAAATTCCTGGATCCGCGCATGTCTGTGCAACCCCCTTTTAAACATAGAAACTCCAAATTTTGTTCAGTCAGTAGCTTAACACTCATAAAATACTCAAGTGACTAGTAAAAGGCTCTGATCAGACTGCCCGTATGGGCAGGCTGGTATGAGCCTTTGCTGGTCGCACAGGCCACAATGTTGGAAATCTCATGCCGCAGCTCATTTAGTATGTTTATACAGAGAAAATTCGAATCAATTTGTGCATCCACAACGTTTGACCAGAATAGTATATTTCATCAAACGCTAATGGTCTTTTTATTATGACAGCCTAGATTTTTCAGACTTAGCAGTTGCTTAACTGAGCCTTTGCTTGGCCCAAAGGTCATTTTTCAATTAATTTAGAATGGCTGGGAATTTTTTACTGTAAATAATAAATTTGCCAGTCAATATATTTTACTGTAAAATATAGAGTTGCAAGTTGATATCTTTGACTGTACATTACAAAAGAATTTTCATGTTTATTTGAACAAATTTGAAATTACCGTTACTCATTCATTTTTCGTTATATTTTGTAATAATTGATTTACATAGATTAGTCTGATCTCCAAGAACCCACACTCACTACGAAGGTAGCTCTTAGCTTTACTCGCTTGTTTGAAACAGTCTCTGAAGATGAGTAGTCAAAACTTCAGCGATTAAAAATGCTGTCTGAAACGAAATCTTCTAAATCATTTTCGAACGATTTCTACTAAACAGATGAAGGCTTTCTCCTGTAACCTCTTATAAATTACTTACATAATACTTGAAGCGTGTCCTGTTAGAAAATAGGGCATTTCAGTTGGATAATTACTTTTTGGAAGCAATTTGAACACCAAATTTTAGTGTTTACAGTTTCCAAGGCAACATTATATTGGATGCAAAATACATAAATGCAATTCTATGTGACAAGTTTTATTGGTGATGTATACTTAAATTATCTAAGAACTTGAGTCGCCCGATACTTTTGAGAATCTGTGTTTTAAATTTCTTCCAGGACACATTTTATACATGGAATGCCCATTTGGGCACTTATATTGCGGAAATTATTAGACCCAGTTGTCAAGCAAAACAAGCGCATAGAAGCTGTTTTACATTCAAATAATTGACTGAATGTTCCTCTAAACTTTAACGAACATTGCATACTTAAATACGCATTTTCACGAAAAATACACCCGTTTTAGCTCTTAAAATTATTAAAAGGGGGGAGGGTGGGTGTGTATTAATGGCCGCCGTGTAATGTTTATGCTTTAAAAAAGCCATTTTGTCTATTTGGCCATAACAGGGACACGTCTGTTATTTATGAGAAAGTAAAATTGGTTTGTTTTATTTATATGTAACCGCAAAAATGAAATTCAAATCTGTTCAAATAAACATGAAACAGTTCTTGTATAGAGTTGCTGATTAATATATTTGATGGTAAATTATAGAGTTGTCGGTTACTATATTTGTAAAATATAGAGTTGCCAGTTAATATCATTGACTGTAAGTTGTAGAGTGGCAAGTTAATGTATTTGAATGTAAAGGGGTACTTTCATCTGTGCCCAAGCATGGATTTTCTTCAAACTTTGCATAATAATAACTCATTATATACGAACTATGAAAATGTATTTATCAAATTAGATAGTTAAGAATAAGGCTTAGGAAGCAACCCTGACATACTCCACCTTTGAGGTGGTACCTGTCTCTAAATTACCATGTCCTAAATCTATAGTTTTGTTTATTTCTCTGATTTGTCATCTAGATTGAATCCAAAATACCATAGACATTATTTTAATACCACGAAACCATTTGGATAAATTATGATTTATGTTTTCAGAAGAAGTGATTGTAAAATTTCATTTTTTTTTCAAAAATTTACAAAACATTCAACATTCAATTCAAAAGATGGATATGTTCTAGTCTTTGTCAAGATATCATATTATCACAAAAATATGCCATATATATACTGCTGATCTGAGCCAAATATCATGAAAATCCGAAACCGGTAACTTTGTCATTTCCTACCTCTTATGGGTATAGGTCAGTTTTAGCAACATTAATTATTTAATTCAAATGAATCAATAACTCGACATAAGGAGGATGTTTTTTTAAATTTACTTCCACTTTTCTTAAAGAAAGACATGTTTAGACAATTTTAAATGATTCAATGGTCAGAAATGCCGAAAGTCATGGCCCTGTGTCATTGCACTATGGGATCAAGACAATATGTATCACTTCCTCAAGTCCTGCATGATTTTGTTTAAGAAACATTATATCCTAACAATAAACATGTGAAAACAAGAAGACTAAATATTTCCTTTACATCCCAACTGAACTAGAGGAACCACATTTTGGTGCCTTGACCAGGATAACGTGTAACAGAGTCTTTTCAAAGGTATTAAAAATAGTGTTCTAAATGAATAAGTGAGGTCCAGAAACAAAACTGTATGCCTAGAATATACAGCCAGCTAAGATATAAATGTTGCTATTTGATGGAAATCAGCATCATTTTCACAAAACAGAATGAACAGATAAGATTTAAGCATTAAATTAGCTATAACTTTGAAAGCAAGAGTTATCTGTGACCAAAAAGGTTAATTTTAACCAATAGGTTTGACAGGGGCAGGTTTATTAACGAGTCTTACATTTGTAAAATCATAGATATAAGGTTCTTCTCCTGTATGAACTGACTTGTCATAAGGTTTCTCTTCTGTATGAATTAAAATTCTTAATAATGTTACATATTAAGTGTAACATTGGCTAGATGTAGTTTTAATGTTAGAAACCGGATGTGTCAAGTACAGGTGTCAACATATTGTATCATTTTGGCTAATATTACTGTGTAAGCACTTCATTAAATAAGAATCGTGGCACTTAATATCAAAGAATATTGTTTTTTTTTTCTTTTTCCAATCCATAATAGGGGAAAACACCGAACATATCAACTTCTACCAATAAACGTACTAGCATGATGATTCAAACTAAGCAAGTATTCAAGTATGTTTTACACTGAAACATAATTATTGTATTTTTTACATTTCGGTGAATTAGGGCCATGTGTTTACATCAAGTTAAAGTAATATGTTACCGGTCCTTGAATTTCATGAAATTTGGTCTACATATTCTTAACATATATGGATAGTTTATATGTTGAAATGGTATCTTGACAAAGACCGCAACCTGTAAAAATGTTAATTCCAAATTTGACTGAATACAAAATATACCGTCGAAAATTGTGGTACCATGCTATAAAAATGATTGCCTACCCAATATCCTTATACATACAAAGCCATTTTAAGTAACAGCGAACTTATCAATGATATAGCTTTTTAATAAAACATTTCTCCGCCCATTACATGATATGTCAATTACTTTAGAAATAATAATAACTGGGTACCCTAAGGTATTATAGTGATATCATTCATGACGTCATAAATTAGCAATGAAATTGCATAAAAACTCAAACGCACCATTAATATTAAAGTTTTACACTAGACAATTAAATAACATAATATTTTCAAAATCCAAGCGTGGGCAGACTCCCATGTTAATTTCCCATACCATGCAAGAGCCCCTTATAGAGCTACTGATTAATATCTTTCACTGTAAATTATAGAGTTGCTAGTTAATATAATTGACTGTAAACTGTAGAGTTGCCCAATAGATATCTTTGACTGTAAATTATAGAGTTGCTGGCTAATATATTTGACTTTTACTGTAAATTATAGAGTTGCTAGTTAATACCTTTGACTTTTACTGTAAATTATAGAGTTGCCAGTTAATATCTTCGATTCTAAATTATAGGGTTGCCAATTAATAGCAACCAACCACCAAGTGTTGCCCCGCGAAGCGGGGCAACACGAGAGTTGGTTGCTTTACGACTAGAGAGGGTCTGTTCTGTTCTATTCACGCCCATTCATCTCCAAATACGAATAGACAATTTTTTCAGTATCGCCGAGTTCCGGTCGATACGGGGAACCAATCTAGATCGAACTAAGAACCTAATTCTACTGTTGAAAAATATGTCGTGGTCATCGTTGATATTGAAAAAATACAAAAAGTAAAAGTGAATCGCGAAGATGCCAGTTTTGTTGATATTAAAGTCATATTTTAGCCATAAGACTGATTGATTTTTTCTATCACCAGGAGCTTGAACAGTAGTGATAGCTCTTTCAGGCAAGCGGCTGCGTGATCCCCATGACGTGACGTCACAATTCTTATAAAGTTACGTCACGACGTGATAACGTCTTGGGCCAAACGCAAAATGCCACGTGCATGGTCGCGCCTTTGAAATGAGCCGCAAAATGAGATTTCCAACAATGTGATATGTGCGACCAGCGAAGACTCAGATCAGCCTGCGCATACACGCAGTCTGATCAGAGCCTTTGCTAGTCGCTTGAATTTTCTATGAGTGTTATGATACTGACTGAACATCATTTTGAGTTTCCAAGCTTAAAAGGAGACTGCACAGGCTCGTCTGAGTCTACACTTGTCAAAATGCAACATTCATTGTTTGGAAAGCACATGTCGCTGCTTAAATTACAAATCCTCATGGTATCCAATAGGAACTTCCGTTCAAGGGTCCCAGCGCCTTTAAAATAGCTTGCAGGATTATTATATTTCCTTATACTCAAAGCTTTTAAACTTCTTACTGACCGTTCCAAGGCTGAACTTCTTTATTTGTGTTCGCCGTTGACATATTGCCTTGTATGTGTCTTGCAGCCTTGTGTTCATCTGTTGGGAAAGGGGCTAAGGCCGGCGTCGCCGGTCCTGCAGGTGCAGCATTTTCTGGACCCACTTTTTTTGGCCGAGTATGCTATCCACCGTGTTCCTTTATCTCGTTTCGTTTTTTTTTCTCTGAGCTTACCTCTGATTTTATTTAATCATGCGAAAATTTACTGAAACACTCCGAACGTTGCGCATGTCATTAATAGACATTGCCAAGGTGTTAAAACAAGAGTCACAGAGATATGGGTTTTGGGTCGTGTCGCGGGAAAACCTAAGGTAGCTGCATTTCAACAACAAAGGCGCAGACCAGCCTGCGCAGACGCGCAAACTGGTCAGCGACTTTGTTGTTTAATCTCTGGAAAGTATAATTGATAAACTTGTTACAAGCAAAATTTCAGCATTCTAGCTAATCTCTGTATAACTGAGCAGGTTGGTTTGAGTCTTGCATGGTCGAACACCCCAATGACGGGTTTTCTCATGTTGAGACTCATTTATCAAAGTCATGATAATTTCTGTGATCCAGTTTTGTTTCCCTCATATTGACAATTTGCTTTTTTTCTAATGATTCTAAATGAAACAGCATATCGGGCGTAAAGTATAACGCCCAAAACCTTTAATACCCCTACTTATTTCGAGCAGTATATAAGAGAGTATTACATTGCCGTATTGGACAGCCCGACGATTCCCGGACTTCTTTTCGGCAAAATAATTATATTTCTTTCTTTAAACAAAACTGCAATATATTTTTAAACAAAACCTACTTGATTTAATTTTATAATTGTTAAATATTTGTTTTAATGGTCGATTTGAGCCGTCTATCTGACTTACGAAATGTGGCATGCGAACAACAAAAGCGCAGACCAGTCTGCGCATCCACGCGGTCTGATCAGTGCCTTTATTATTCACATTCTGTAAAGTATAACGCCCAAAACCTTTAATACCCCTACTTGTTTCGAGCGGCATATAAGAGAGTATTACAATGCCGTTTTCGACAGTCCGACGATTGCCGGTCTTGTTTTTCGGCCAATATTATATTTCTTTTAATTATTTTTTTAAAACAAAACCTACTTGATTTAATTTCAGAATTGTTTAAAGATTTGTTTTAATGGTCGATTTGAGCCGTCGTTCTGACTTACGACATGTGGCTTGCGAACAACAAAAGCGCAGACCAGTCTGTGCATCCACGCAGTCTGATCAGCGCCTTTATTATTCACATTCTGTAGAGTACAATTGTAAACGAATACCGGTTTTCAATTTGTCCATTTGTAGATGTGCGCTCATATTTTCTCATTAAAGTAATTACACGCTGGCTTGCGAACAACAAAAGCGCAGACCACTCTGCGCATCCACGCAGTCTGACACATTTTTTTTAGTAAAGTAGGTAATTTTTATTCTTATTTTAATCATAACAAGGTCATGTGAAGCCTGGGTCCAGTCGACATTATTTTTTGCAACTATTTTCTAATGCTAATATTCTAAAAATTAAAATAATAAAAAGACAACTCCGGTAGATTTTTGACCAAGAAACGGAAAAATAAAAAATAGAAAAAAATGATCTACCTTTAAACTTTGGGATCTTATATTGCAAACAACAAAGAGCCGGATCAGACTGTTCTCTTAGGAGCAGTCCGACCCGGGCCAACAATGTTTGCTCCCATAATGATAAATAGCAGACGACACATTCAGGACAAAAATATTGGCAGACAGACAAGATTTTTTAATATTATCACATATGCGCAAATACCTCTATTTAACAACATTGCGGATGTATTTAACGGATCTAGAAGTCTTCATCTTAGTCTGAGACTTCATCTACACCCATACTCTATACTTTGGAGTTTCGAATATAGAATGCGAAGGCCAGTCTGTGCGTTGGTACAGACTCGTCGTAGCCTTCATTGCTCAATGATGTAATCAGTACCAAAATCTCGTCTGCAGGCCCAAATATTTATGTTCTATTAAAGAAAGAAATATCAAACATGTCTTGTTTTTTATTCTTTATAGCTAAAACAAAATTAGGTGCGTTTCCGCTGAGTGTGCCGGTTTATGTCAATATATTGCTTTTTCAGAAACATAGGCTTTCTGCAAACGCAATATTTTCAAGTTAAACGATTTTCCGACCTATATTTGTAGCATGTATGCGGAAACGCAGTAAGTTTTGTATGAGGCATACTCTAGTTTCCATGTTGGAGAGACCATAGATGCAAAAAGCAAGCGGTCCACGATCTAAACTTTAGCAGTTTTACGAAGCAGGGAAAAACACAAAACACCCAAACAACAACAACAACAACAACAACAACAGCAACAGCATTAAAGAGCCGCGACATGCGATTCCCAAAAGTGAGGCATTTTGACAACTGCAGACTCAGACGAGCCGGTGCAGCCTCCTTTTAAGCCTAGTAGTTCCTAATGATGTTCAACTCGTAGAATAGGCAAGCGACTAGCTAAGGCTCTGATCAGATTGCGCGTATGCACAGGCTGATATAAGGCTTTGATGGTCACACATACCACATTGTTGGAAATCTCATGTAGCGGCTCATATATCAAACTTTGCTCGAACTGTTGCTTCCCATAACATCTCGTTTACTAAATTAAATATAATTCAAATGGTCATGTCGAGACGGTACGCAAAAACAGAATCTCCTGTTCGGTAAATAGATATTTTGTTCACGTTTTCCTCTGGAACCAGTTAACATTTCAGTCATCCTAAACAAAATGGTTCAAACACTTTTCAAGCCAGTCCAGGTCAACAAATAGACGGAAGTGGTTTCAACCAACGCTTCCAAACGTACGCATTCCTCCCCTGATATGGTTTAAATTGTCGTTCAATGCTGCGCATTTATATCGTTTAACAGACAAGACAATAATATCTCAGTCCAACAAGCACCCAACAAGGTTTAAAAATGAGATTCAACCGTTGCCCTAATAAAGGATAGAACAGAATCACAACTATTCTTACTTGGTCCATATTCTTACTTTGCGCAGAGACCATTCTAGAATGGCTCTGCGCAAAGTAAGTATTCCTACTAGTAGAGCAGACGACTGGCCAAAAGTCCTCTCCTTAAGGACTTTACTGGTCAGATCGGTGCAACATCTAGTGACATATATCAAAATGTTTGTTTGTATGTCCAGCTTCAGAATCCGGTTGATGACATCGTCGCTGATGAGTACTAACAGAGTTACGGCCCTTGAACCGTACATACCCATTATAACAGATTATTAGAATTTTGCATACAGTTGGCAGATAGCATTGCATTTATTTCTAATAAGCATACATAATTGAAATATTTTTATGATTTATATGGTATTAGATAAGAAAACAACATTGAAATATAGTTTCAACATGTACGATACCTAAAGATGTGTTTGTCCGTGTGTCTTTTTGTAAATAGTGTCAATGTAAAAGGGCAATGCTAATATTTCATAAACACAATTTTTAACCATAACTTAGTTCAAAATGCAAGTTTCATCTTTTTTTTCATCAAGGTAAGCAACAGCAAACACTTGTTTTAGGTCAAGCTTCAAATCAAGTTGTGACCTTTTTCAAGGTCAAAGGTCAAGGTCAAATAGGCATACCCCCCAAATCACAAAAAAATGCGTATTTTATGTATATGTTTATTAGTAAAAGTATAGTTTGTGCCTGTTTGAAGCTTAACTTATAAGTACTAGTCTTACATACTTAAATTCAACATATTCTTTGCCACCAAAGGGGAATAGATACCCCCAATCAAGCGAGGCGTGAGCTATTCCGTAACGGCCTCAGTTTGAATCACTTCAAGATGATAACCGCTTTATACTACCACATACGACTGGCCAGAATTCCTCTCCTTATGGACTTTGCTGGTAAGATTGTGCTAACATCAAGCGTCATATAATTATACCAAAATATTTGTCTGTATGTACGACTTCAGAATCCAGTTAATGACATCGTCGAAGATGAGTACTTACACAGTTAAGGCCCTTGAACCATACACACACGTTATATATGATTATGCATATGCTGTATACAGTTGGTCTAGAGCATTGCATTTATTCATAAGGACACGTTAAAACAATATTGTTATGACTTGTATGGTATTGGTTGGAAAACAACATTTAAACTAAATTATCAATACCAAAGATACATGTACCAAAAGCTGTGTTTGTCCGTGTGTCTGTTAGCAAATAGTTTCAATGCAAAAGGAAAATGCAAACTTTTCATAAAAATCTTTATCTCTATTGAAATAGTTCAATTGCCATATTTCGTCATTTTTTTTGCTCCCAAAATAAGTAATAGTCTACACTCTTTGTATGTCAGAATTAAAATTTGTGTTATGACCTATTTAAATGTCAAGGGTCAAGGTCAAATAGACATATTTAAAATCTCAATATTTAGTATATTTTATTAGCCCACCTGAGTCATAAGCTCAAAGTGAGCTATTGTGATCGTTGGATGTCTGTTGTCCGTCGTGCGTCATCAACAATTGCTTTAAACGATATCTCACCCTAAAATAATGGCTTGAATTTAATCAAATTTGGCTGTCAGGAATAGTCCTTATATGGCCCTCTCAAATAATTGATGAAATAGTATATCTAGATCACATGGGTAAAAATAGATTTTCGAAAACTTTTAAAATCTTCTTGTCTGAAACCACAAGGCTGATAGCCTTGATATTTTGTGTACGATTATCTAGTAGATATTTTTCTTTTTTGTTCAAATTATGCCCATGGGGCCACAAATCGTCCCGCATCTGGGTTCACATGTTTTAAATAGGCCGTGGGTTGGTCTGCAGAGTGTGATTGTGGTATTTCCTGACCATACTCACTCGCTTTTTTTAAAATGGGAAACATGAAAAAATATTGTCTGAAACCATTTGAGCCTTGATATTAAATATGTAGCATCATCTAGTAGACCTCTACTAATTTTGTTAAAATTATGGTCCTAGGGCCAATTATGGCCCGCTCCAGATTCACATGTTTTCCATAGGTTTATACAAGGTACATATAGCAAATCTTCTCGTCTGGAACCACTTGGCATACAGCCTTGATAATTGGTATTTGTATAATCTAGTAGACCCCTCCACCAGGTTTGTTAAAATTATGCCCATTTTTCCAAAATGGACCCATCCTGGGGGCCACGTCGTTTACATAGGTTTTAATAGGGAAAGCATAAAAGAATATTCACAGAGTTATAGCGTCACCTAGTGCTACTTTACCAACTTTGTTCAAATTATGGCCCTTGGTTTTATATAGTTTTTACAGCAAATATGAAAAAAAATATTGTCTGAAACCACACGGCCCAATGACATTATATTTAGTATGTAGCATCACAAAGTAGACCTCCACTGAGTCTGTTCAAATAATGGCCGTGCAGACAAAACAAGCCACTAAGGCTATAAAGGTTTATTTAAATAAAGCACAAAACCCTTCTTATTTGACCCACAAGGCCTGGAGCTGCCAAGTTTATTCAAAAATGGCTCCACCCAGGGGGATCACATTTTTACATTGGCTTGTATAGTTAAAACATAAAAAAATCTTCTCTGGAACCACTTAAGTTCTAGAACAATGTAGTATCGTCCAGTGGTTTTCTTTTATTATGCTTTATTGTTGTCACCTTTTGGAATACAAACGCGAATAGCATCAAAGTACTGTGAGGTTTCCATGATATAAACGTTGCCATTAGAGAAACATCATACATACTGTATATGCTAAATTTTCTGAGAACTGGACAGGTTCAACATAATTTTGATTGTACTGTCATCACTACCAATGACTTGAGATTTAACACATATAATATTTTGTCTACAATCTACATCTTGGTGTATTATAATCTAGATCTGATAGATAAAATATCAACCATTTGCAGGCCCTGTTTATTTGGTGTATTTTAGAAATATGTTCTTGGAGAAATATGATTAATTTATAACTTTAATTGCAATAAGGTAATTGAAAGTGGTATGAAATTAAAGTACATTTATTTCTGAGTAAGAAAGACTAAAAACAGCTCATTGTTGATTTATAGAGCGGACTTTTGACGAGAAACTGTGAGTTAGTAAGGTTATCATTTGAGGTTAATGAAATAATCTGTAGGCTACAGTATGTCTTGCAGGGTCGTCCTGAAAAGGATGTTTAGCAAATTAATTTGGTTTATCTAAAGTGTTAGGGTACCTAAAACTAACAAGATACAAAAAAACATAAGTTTTCCAAAGCATAGACGAAAATCTAAGCAAAGCAGGAAAATGATACATAATATCTGTATATAGAAAACTTAAAAGCTACATACTGTTTAGATTTAGAATAGTCATCATTTCTGATGAAATATGAAGCCATTAAGATTGTCAGTATTTTCGTACCTCACCCACTTTGTCAATGATCATTTACTCTGATTTGATGAAAGAATAAAATGCAGATACACATGTATGTTGCATGATACAGGAAGACAAATGCAAACGTCATCAAATTATATAAAATGAAGGAAATTTCAATATTTCACCAATATTTTGGGACCATTGATTCATTTATTTATAAGGCCTATTATATTGATTTTTAATCTTAAAACGACGCAAAATCAAGGGCAATAATGCATGTTCCATGCAGTATTTTACATCGCTAAAGCAATACAAAAGATGCTGTAAAGATGTGTAAAACCAAATGTCTCATATATTTTATTTCAATCAGATCCTCAGTAAGCAAGTTATTGGAGGAAAATTCGATTATAGATCCATTTTCTATGTGTGAGTCTTGCCATTAAGGGACAACAACTCGTGGTTCAAGAAATAGAAATATGTAGCAGAAACAAAGGGATACATGCATTAAGGGGCTTTTTTGGCCCCCTCTAGAGCAAAAAACTGAAAGTTCCTGGGTCAGGTGTGGTACTTGATTGTATCGATTCCTGATCTTTGCACCCTTACTTACTTTCACCAATTTCATCCTAGTGTTTTGTTAGAAGAATAGCCCAAGTGTAAAATTCTTGCCTTTATTTTCCTTTTACCGGTTGCTATGGTAACCAAAATGGCTAAAAAAATAGGCTTCAAATAGAGAAATTGCTATTTTAGGCCAAATTTGAGGATTTTGGAGACCGATTTTTTAAGAATAAGATATCAGCACAAGCAAATACAAAAAAAAACTTTTAATATATCATGTGCCGTGATAATTCTCATCATGTGTTAAATTTTTTATTGGTATTTGCTTGTGCTCTATATTAATTCCTCTGTTACATGTCTCAAGTTTGCTCCAAAATGGCCATTTTCCTATTTTCAGCCTATTTTGGCGGCCATTTTTGTTACCATAGAAACCGTTTAAGTCGAATCAATACGAGAACTTAACACTTTGGCTATTGTTCTAATAAGCTAATAAGAAGAAACTTGTGAAGAGCAAATTTTATTTTTTGACCTCATAGGGGGGGCCAAAATAGCCTCTTAATGCGCGTACCCCTTTTGATCTGCAGTTTGGCATAGTATTGGTTCAGGATAGATTTAATCCGAATTAGAAAATAAGTTTTCAAATTTAACTTATTGTGCTATTATTATTTACTGCATTTTTCCATACAAAACAATGGTAAAATAATCAAGGGCAGTAACTCTTCCTAGAATATTTAGATAGTTAATGCATTATAATTGTGTTTGGTGTACTAAGTATATTAACCCCAGTAAGTTTCAGGTATAAATGGTAACATATATTCAAGTTATAAGGTAAATTGTGTTTAGCCTTGCGAGAGTTATGGTTATTGGTGCCACAAGTGACCTAAAATGATTTTCTTGGGTGTGCTTGACAATCTTAGGAAAGATCGTGTAAATGCACTTGCAATGCAGTTACACTGTCAGAAATTATTCTCTTTGTATTAAGGCTATAAAAAATTTGGGTGATTTAATATTATAAGACTTTTATCAATGTTAGCGTTTTCACCTCATCTTATAGATGGGTGGGATATTTACATGCTAGTAGTTGTCCCAGAGCATTCTATTTGTAGAAATTAGAATCTAGAAACCCTGTTGACATAACTGAGGCACTGATCTTTAAATTATTATCCATTTTCAAAGACATAAATCTAGCGGCCAGTTTCTTAAGTTGAAAGTTTCTTATATATGTTTATTCAAAGCAGCTGGGTTTTGAAATAGGATATAACTATAATATACGAAGAAAATAGTTCCAAACCCTTTTTCTCTGACTAAAACTAAATTTATTTACTTCTTCAAGTGCTGTCATGAATAGTGATGGCTATATTTATTTCCTGAATGCATGATTTTATATATTCCAAAACTGACACCCATAATCTCTCATAATATGATCAAAATGGGTGGGGGTATATCAAAGGGACTTAACTCGGTCAGTACTCAAAATCAGCGGTGTCATCAACTGCTTCTATTTACTAGAGACTCTACATTTTTGTTTGGTACATGAACATGTATATGACACTAGATGTTAGCAAAATTTGACCAAGTTCACCCTCAAACAGCCCTGAGATCTGCAGTAGTAATAGGTGGGTGGGGTATTTACATGCTTAGTATTGTCCCCAAAGCATATCCGTATACAGAAATTGGAATCTAGAAACCCTGATAACATAGATAAAGAAGTGTTCTTTAAATTCTTAGTCATTTCTAAGGACATAACACTAATGGGCAGATTCTTAAATTGAAAGTTTCAAATATATTTTTATTCAGAGGAGTTTTGACACCAAATTTACTTTTATGACGAACAAAAAAGTTTGAAAGCCCATTTCTCTGACTAAAACTTAACTTTTCTACTTTTTCAAGTACCGTTTTCAGCAATGATGGGCATATTTTTTCTTACTAGATGTTTCATCTCAATTATTTAACAAACTAATGATCATAACCTCTTATAATATGATCAAAATGGGTGGGGTAATTCAAGGGGAGATAACTCGGTGAGTACTCAGAATCAGCGGTGTCACCAACTATTTCTATATACTAGAGACTCTAAATTTTTGCTTGGTATATGTACGAGTATATAAGACCAGATGTTAGCAAAATATGACCAAGGTCACCCTCAAACAGCCATGAGATCTGCAGTAGTAATAGGTGGGTGGGGTATTTACATGCTTATTATTGCTCCCAGAGCATTCCGTATACAGATATTGGAATCTAGAAACCCTGATAAGATAGATAAATAAGTGTTCTTCAAATTTTTAGTCATTTCTAAGGACATACCACTAATGGGCAGATTCTTAAATTAAAAGTTTCAAATATATTTTTATTCAATGGAGTTTTAACACATAATTTAACTTTATAAGACCAACAAAACAGTTCAAAAGCCCATTTCTCTAATCAAAACTAATTTTTTCTACTTTTTCAAGTACCGTTTTGAGTAATGATGGGTATATTTTCTTCCTGGACGCTTCAACTCAATTATTTAACAAGCTAATGATCATAACCTCTTATAATATGATCAAAATGGGTGGGGTAATTCAAGGGGAGATAACTCGGTTAGTACTCAGAATCAGAGGTGTCATCAACTACTTTTAAAAACTAGAGACCCCACATTTTCATTTGGTATATAACACTAGATGTTGCAAAGATCTGACCAGTAGACCCCTCTGACAGCCTTGAGATCTGCAGTACTATACTTTGCGCAACCAAGTGGGGATTCTTACTTTGCGCAGAGCCATTCTAGAATGGTATCGATTCCTACTTTGCGCAGAACATATGTTATATATATGAGCATCGTGAGCCCATGTCTATTCCGTTATGGATAAACAAGTCCTGCCTGTTCCAATTTAGCACAAGTGTGTTCGGTTCCTTTAACATTCATTTGCCTTAAAAAAGCTTGGACCATGTGGACAGAGAAGTGTTTAACCGTCGTGGTTCGTCATAAGGCCCCGGCTTCATTACGATGATGGATTATGTCCACCATTCGGTTTTTCACTCCACTCTAGCAAAAAAAAAAGCATGATCCAAAGCGACTGCAATCTAGGCCCAAACATATTAAAACCCATTAAAAACGAACATAGAAGCGCTGAAAATTAAAACAAAATCTCGGGGGGGGGGGGGTGGGGGGGGTGGGGGGGGGCGGAGGGGGGCCCTAACGATAGGGTGGAATGATACCCCTCTAGTGCTCTCCACCCTTCCGTGCCTTCGGCCACGATGGTTTCCTCCGTCGGACCATTTGGAATACACGGCGACGGCCCTGAGTCTGGGCTGACCCTCAAGGCGCTTCTGTATGTGACGTTTTCTTCTTTTGTCACTTTCCCATAAGGGATTCTGGGTCAGGTGTGATACTAATTGTATCGATTCCTGACATTTGCGTTCTTCCTCACTTTTTATACTCACACGAGTACCGACTCGCAAGAAATCCGTATACTGTGCTATCCTCTCAGATCAAATAGTGGTTGGTTGCCCATTAGGGGTGCCTATTTCATATTATCTTTGGCTGTATTCTATATGGGCTCATACGATAAGGACTTCTATGTACTAAATATTGGTATACCTGAACAATCTTTCCTGTCGGTAGTTCCCATACCTTCACAGACCTGTCAATGGAACCAGTCACCAGATATTGGCTGTTACTAGAACACGTAAGACACGTGATCTTGTCTGTATGGCTGACTTCTTTAATGATTGAACCGTTCGTCAAGCTCCATATTTGCAACCTGCATAATTGTAAAGTTTTTGGAAGCTGTTTATCTCTAATTAGTTACATGTTTAAAATAATGATGAATATAAGTTGACTCTTGGCCTGCTAAACCCTGATATAAAACAGTTTATATTTTCTTAAGAATACAGTGTGGATCTAGATCAGCTGGCTTCTGATGAAGCCAGCTGTTCAGGATCTGCACTGATTTCCATGCAGTCTTAGATGCAACAGTATTCCATGAACTCATGCAAGTGAACTGAGTGTGGAAAATGGAAGAAAGATTAAGTCAGCAGAGCAAGGATTAAGATGACAATCAATTTGTTACCTTGATTGTGTATAGTTCATAGTTGCATGATTTGCATAATTCTAGTGAAGATTATATTCACTTGGCTAACATATATGCAACAGGAGATTCTATTATTGTTATCATCATATATATTGCATTCAGTTCCCATTCTTGCTTGTTTAATTATTTGATTGCAAAGATGCAGCCATCAAGTTATAAATACTATTTTACTAATCCCAGGTATTGTACAATGTCTGTTTGATTTGATGCTACGTCCCAGTTTTAAAATCACCAGTCGTTTTCCTTCCAAAGGGAATGATAACATAAACTTGTTTGTTGGTCGTGGGTTGGTACTATAAAATAAGTTAAAGCCCTCCAATAAAAATAGTTCTACTGACCGTTCAAAGGTGGTGCATCTTTTGAGGATCATTTTTGTTATTTATGTTTCGTGTTTAACATGCTTTCTTGTCTGTCCATTGCAGCCTTGTGGTCACCTGCTGGGAAAAGGCTAACCTCTTGGATCTATTGTATGTGGTGTTTTCTTGTGTTTTTGTCACTCTCACGTGGTATCCTGGGTAGAGTATGATACTTGATTGTATCGACTCCTGATCTTCGCGTCCTTACTTACTTTTACTCTCTTTCCGAATTTGGAAAATAACTATAAACACGTTGAAAACAGTTAATGATGTTTAGATGTTTCCTGGGTTGAACCATTACTAAGCAGAGGATAAGTAATAGTTATACCAAGGGTAGTCCGCCTGTAAGTGGAGATAATCCACAAGCTTTAGCCAGTGGATTATCTTACGTACATGTGGACAATCATGGTATAACTATTTTATACCACCTGCATCAGTGTAGACCTTGCACATCCTCTCAGATAGCAAGAATACTTGACAACTGGAATTAGTCAAAAGTGTATACTTAAGTATGCCTAACCAAGATCTCGTACTAAGAAGGAACTATCATCTCAGATAGGAGAAACACTTTTAACGTTTTTTCATGGTGACATAATTGAGTGTAATTTAAGACACTCGCACGATAGTCATGAGACGCTTGTACGATTGTCTCCCGACGTTTGTCAGAACCTCGCTTAGTTTAATTCACTCGCAATGTAGTCGGGAAGTGTCTCATTCGTATTTCACAAAGGGCTTTACAGACCTCCCCCAAGGTGTCCAATTGTATCTCGAGGGGGTCCTTAAACAGTATTTCTGAGGAAACTTAATAGTGTTCAATACCACAGACACCAGACATACAGTGATGCCCTGAAGAAATCCTTTTCCCCCCGAACTATTCCACATTGGAATAGTCTGTCTCCTTTTGTTGCCAATACCCAGTCCACAGAGGAGTTTAGGGCACTCCTTATTTAAACAAAAATTCAGCCAAAAGTGTTTGTGTTTTTTGTGTTGTTTTGTTTTTTGTGTTGCTTTTGTTTTTTATTTTATCAAAATTTCCAAATTTGCACTCCCTGGTGTATTGCTGAAGTATGAGCGAAACCAGTAAAGATAGAAAGAAAGAAAGAAACATATAGCAACTTGTGATTTTTCGGCAGGTCTGAACCCCCTCCCCCCACACTTAACGTCTGGATGCGCCTATGGCATTTGCAAACTAATTTTGGTTCATCTTCAATACAAAGACAAATTACCCATATGATAGAAATCAGCAGATGGACTATTTTAAACATTTTATTTTTTATTTGTGGTTTCAAATCATTTCAATATCATTTTTCACCTTTACCCAGGGCCCTAGTTAAATGGAAGTGATTAACAACACTATTATTAGTTTTATTATTTCTCAGCCAAACATGTGTTATGTGTACTCAAAAGAACCGTCTCAATGAGATGTTTTTGAGCACCAAAAATACATGTTAAAACTGATAAATAGATAATATTTGTAATTTTAAGTTCAAAATTATTGTTTATCTGGACCTATGACAGTGACCTCTCATTTGTTCATCCTCTACTTATTTGCAAATCTATTAACCCCTTAACGTAAACTTTTACAATCAGTGAAGACCCAGATGAAATGCAGCATAATGCGGCATTTCATAAGGGTCTACACCATTTGTTTAGGTAAAAAAAAAAGATCTTCAGACAAAAAATAAAACAAAATTTGTTTTAAATTATAACTTGACACACCTAGATATGTACAATGGACTTTGCCAAGTTAGTTTATCAAACCAGAAGGAAAAATTCATTAGTATACAAAGGGATAAATTCGCTTGTTTGTGAGAAGCAGTGTGTTCACAGTGTTTATCTTTGAAAAAGTGCTGGCTTCATACTAAGTTTAACATCAAGGAATTCATTTTGTGACCGATGCATGTTTTAAAATCTAAAGATTAACAATCTATGTTGAAGTAAAATTCTTTTATAACTAACCTCTGATCACCAGCTCCAGAGATACATATTTGGCTGTTTGGTGTGACAGTATGTAATTGAGTTGGACCAGCGTACAGTCGTAGTGTCTGTCCATCTTCAGCTCGCCACAAGTGAACTCTCTCAGCCACTTCCATAGACAGCACTAGCCTCTTATCTGAGAGAACATAAGCTCCACAAACAGCTCTCTCGTGACCCTGTAACATAATACAATAAAAAGCAAGTGAGTATGCGCGGATCCATAGGGGGGACAGGGGGTCCGCACCCCCCCCCCCCCCTGGAAAACCATAAAAATATAGGATTTCTAAGCAAAACTTGTAAGGGTCCCCTGGAAAATCACACAGCAACCAAGCTAGCACTCATTGTTGGCCCACAATCGGTCCACCAGCCAAACGCCATTTTAATGGCGTTTCGCTGGCGGGCCGATGATGGCCCTCTTTTTGTGGTATTTGGATCCCCTCTCCCCTTATCAACTTAAAAAAAGTTGTCAGAGTAGACCCCCTCTGACAAAACTTTCTGGATCCGCCCATGGTGAGTATGATCAAGAACTACCACAACCACACACCGCATACCAACCAACGCTGTTTGGTGAGTATGTAATTGAGTGGGACCAGCGTACAGTCGTAGTGTCTGCCTATCTTCAGCTCGCCACAAGTGAACTCTCTCAGCCACTTCCATAGACAACACTAGCCTCTTATCTGAGAGAACATAAGCTCCACAAACAGCTCTCTCGTGACCCTAAAACATAATGAGCCATGACATGTGATTTCCAACGTCCCATTTTTACAAGTGTAGACTCAGACGAGCCTGTGCAACCTCCTGTTAAGCATGGAAACTTCAAATTATATTCAGTCAGTAGATTAGCAGTCATAGAATATTCAAGCGACAAGCAAATGCTCTGATCAGTCTGCGTGTATGCGCAGGCTGATCTGAGGCTTTGCTGGTCGCACATACCACATTGTTGGAAATCTCATGTCGCGGCTCATATATTCATGTATGATAGGACCAAAAACATGAATAAATACCTTGGCCTTTCAGCGTTTATTGGACATTTAAATGTACTTACTACTAATGAACATATATGTGATGTCAATTTATTGATTAATGTTAATGTAATGCCTTTTATGTATTAATTTATGTGAATGTAATGCCTTTAATCAAGAGCTCATGACAGAGAGCGTCCAAATCTCACTATAGGTTTTAAGTGTCTGGTATTTGCATCTTCCTTTAGAGAATTGGTCAAAGGAATCACAGATTTACAGTTAGCTAGTGTTTTTTTCTTGTGTAATTGATTTCCTATTTACCATCTGTTGCAAGCCCTGCTGAGAGTTTTAATGCCTATCTTGATCATTCTTCCAAAATATTAAACAACAGTCTGTGTGTTACCATAAAATGCTCAACTTACATAATTCTATATTACTGGGATATAACATTGTTTATAAAGCGCATTTTTGTTAACAGTATAAACAACGAATATGAAAAAAACATGCTAGGATGAAAGTGCTAAATGTAATGATGGAAAGAAAATGAAACTACCTAAACCATTTTATCCAAACTGTTAAACAAATGTGTAAAACATTTTCCAGTGACAAATTTAATTTTTTTCCATTGTAATATATAGGCGTCATTTCAAAACGTTACAAAAATCTGTACACTACTAGTGGTTTATCGATTTTATAAACAAAGCGTTACTTCACTCCCAGGCGCGACGTCATGTGATTTTGTTTGTTTGTTTGTTTGTTTTGTTAGTTTAAGTCCCGAGTCAATAGTTATGGTCATGGCGGGACAGTCATTTCACCTAACCACACTTTTTCCCGTGTAAGCTTGAACAAGCTGTTAACCAGTAATTCGTGCACATACTTACTTACAACAACCCTTCTTGAATGATTCAGAGAAGGGCAAGAGAATGACCGCAGAAATTATTTCATGATCAATCTCCACGAAAGTATGGGACTGGGCCAGGATCGAACTCGCTACCCCTGGATCTGCAGTCAGACTCACATCTATTGCCAGACACGTTATTGACTGTGCTATGCAACCCGGTTGACTGTATGTGATAAACTGATTTTTCTGGTGTTCATCCAAGTTTGCTAAACTCACATGTGTAGGACGCTATCAAATGTTCATTCACTTTGCTATTGGTCCATTGTTGCTGTACTACAAAATTCTATGGAAAAAGTAATATGTTCCTTAAGTAAGAATAGGAAAATCATACTACCTTATAGTTTGTTATAATTGTAGCTAGAATAAGACTCCAAACTTTCAGCGTTGTATCAACAGATCCAGATATGGCAAAAGAGTGGTCAGACGATATTGCCAGACAAGTTATAGCCCCAGTGTGACCAACAAAATTGTCAGCAAAATCACAGATATCAAGATTCCAGGATTTTAACAAGCCATCAGCACTACCTAAAAATACAAAAATACTAACATTATCTTTTATGCAAAGTACAGGGGTGGTAATTGGGGACACTGGCTTCAAAAGAGTTACAATAATTTCAATCCCTTCTATACATCCGAGAACTGGCAAGCCTAAGCACTCTAGACAGACAAGAAATATCTTTAAAAGAGATATTCGGCTGCATTTCAATTGTGAAATTTGTTTATATTTATAGCTGTTTGTTACACTTGTAAACTGATGAAATGCTGCATAATCACCAGGTTCTGTACTGTTTGTTAAGGCCAAAACGATCTTAGGATAAAAAGTACAATATTTAGTAAAATTATAACCTGACACCCCTAGATATGTACAAAGAACTACCCCAAGTGTATTGTATCAAACCAGAAGGAAGATACAAAGGGTTAATGTTTTGATAAACCAATACAGAACAACCTCTTTATACGTAATTCAGAAATTTCCCATAAGGTTGCAGATAAAATTTTCATAATGTTATTTGACAATGTTTGAAAAAACATAGTAATAACTATAATAAAAATTCATTCAGCCCTACCTTTTTGACGTTATTCTGTCGAGAGAGTGACTACTATCTTGCCAGTTTTCGGATGTATAGGGGGAGCAAAATCCTGTTGGCCCCTTTTGGGGCTACTGTCACTGGTTAACATTAGTGAAGTATTAGCTTCAATTCTTATAGTTTTCAGTGTATTTGTGTTTTATCATTTGGGCTTCGCTTCAAGAAAACGTTACTTTGTTGTTGCGAATATTGAATGCACATACCTGCCTGTGCATCTACGCAGCCCAATCATGGAATTTGCAATTCACTACCTGGAAAGTCCTCTAGCTAAACCTGCCAGGTGTAATATTTAAAGATTCTAGCAAGTCTCTGTAGCTGAGTAGGCGGATATAGCCTTTCCTGATGGCAAACCCGAAGACAGAATTTTGCGATGAGGTCCATTTCATGTATAAGGGATCAACAAAATATTTAGATTGCTGAATAAGGCTTAGGAAATTGGCTTATTAAATAAATCTTGAGAAGTCACTTTTTATGGAATCTCATCAGGACTCTTCTCTGTGTGTATTATGAAGAACTTAAAAAAACCTCCAAACATAATCTGACATGCAATCTATTGTCAGGACTTAAGTTAAAGCTGCATAATCTGTAACTTTTGATATTTTCATCTTAAAAATAATGTTTCTATTTTTCAAGAACACAGTAAAAATACTAAAATTCAGGTGTACATTTTACCTTTTTCGTAAGAATTAACAAATTATTAGTGCCAAAACAATAGCATTTATGTTAAAAATTAACTGTCTAGAATTATTGGAGGGACGCAAATAATTACAAACAAGAGAAAATACACCTGTTTTTATAAGATAATTCACTTTTTCATGCAGTTTTCAACTGTAGAAATTAGATTTATTGTAACAACATAACTTTATTCTACTTTTGCAAATGATTTAAAAAGAAAATATTTTTTTTCGAAAAATGTTCATAGTTACAGAGTATGCAGCTTTAAGTCTGCGCAACCAAAAAGTAATTTTCTTATTTCTTTACCAAAGCATATGTTCTGGGTACTCATTGAATCTGTTCTTTTGAGCACAAAAACAAATGTTAAAACTAATGGGTCAGAAAACATATACAATTTTACGCTCAAAGATTGTTTAAATGTGTAGTGTGCAACGTAGAATAGCATTCTCTCTATTGAGTTTAACCCTTTATGCGCCAATCGCAACAAAAGTCGTCTGCTTTTCTCATCTGCTGAAATGTTTAAGACACCTCTATGGCAAACAGTGTAGACCCAGATCAGACTGCTCCTAGGAGCAGTCTGTTCTGGGTCCACGCTGTTTGCTTCCAGACTTAATTCTACAGTAATGTTAGGCAATTATTTGCAGCAGACGACTTTAGCAGACGACATTTTCAGATGCAGTTTTTTCTTGGCGCTTTAAAGGTTATCTCTTTACATTCCAATGTAATTTTCCGTAAAGCTACAGACAAGAAAGTCAAGATGGTCCAGGCTGACAGGTTATAATTTCCAAAATAGATCAGTTTTGATTTAGCAAAGAGTCTTTATAGGGGTTTCCAGTCTATTAAGGGTTTATGCTTCAAGTAAGATTCTGCAGAAGAATGCATCTAAGTAATAGTTATACCATGGGTTGTCCGCCTGTACTTGGAGATAATCCACGAGTTTTAGCTAGTGGATTATCTTACGTACAGGTGGACAAACATGGTATAACTATTTTATACCACCATCATCAGTGTAGACCATGCACATCACGAGATATTTCATGCTAAAGTTGGTAAAGTTGGTATAATTAATCTTATTATATACCTGCTATGAAATACATCTGATACAACCCTTTTTCCGACTCGAAAATACAAAATCTTGTATCACACTACTAGCGTGATATTTTTCCGTATCACTATTCTCCATGTTTTACCCACCTCACAAGCATAAAATCCAGCACCTTACAGCGAGCTCTAAATCTGAGTTGCAATCTGAGCGATGGCATCGTTAGCAATTAAAATCACAACGCTATCTGATGTTTACGCGATTGGCCTTTATTTTATTTTTTCCATATTTATTAAAAGCAATTAAATCCAATAAATGCATTTCCCTCCTATGCCGTAACACGTTTACACAATTTGACGTCATAAAAAATTTGGCGCAATGTTATTTGCTACAGTGAAGGCATCGCAATGTCACGTAACACAGTATCATTTTTGCCGAGTTTATCGCGAAAACTGAAGTGTTTGTTGTTGATTTTATATGTAGGTATATAATAAAAACATTATTACTTTAGTGACTTCGTCTGATGGGTCGGATCACGTCTTGTTGCTGCGCCAGGAACGTCCTGATACACTTGACTTCGTCTCATGTGATCCAATCTTTCCTAGCTCAGCCACTCAACGTGATCCGACCCATCAGATCAAGTTACTAAAGTAATAATGTGTATTTCTTAACCATTCGAATATACTGTGTCTGACATGATAACTTTATTTGAGCCGTGACATGAGATTTCCAACAATGTGGTATGTGCGACCAGCAAAGCCTCAGATCAGCCTGCGTATTCGCGCAGTCTGATCAGAGCCATTGCTTGTCGCTTGAATATTCTATGAGTGTTAAGCTACTGACGGAACATCATTTGGAGTTTCTAAGCTTTAAAGGAGGCTGCACAGGCTCGTCTGAGTCTACACATGTCAAAATGCCACATTGTTGGAAAGCACATGTCACGGCTCATTTTTTGTTTACCTGATATTAGTCGCCTCCCATCAGAAGTAATTGTGAGGCAGCTGACAGGGCCACTGTGCATATCTTGGTATGTTTCTTTGGTGAATCGTTTTAAAAGACTCCATGCAAACACTTCGTTCTGAAATTATCCATATGACGTCACATTTTTTTACATCAATTTTAACGCTTTTACTGATTGAAATCTGAGATTGCTTCACTGCATTTTGTTTGTGTTGATGCTTTGCATGTCCACCATGTCAAGACATTTTGGTGGCTTCCTGGGTTGAACCACTACTCAGCAGAGGATAAAGTGTCTTGCTCACTAACACACGACAGTGCCTTTGACGAGTCTCCAACCAGCGACCCTTCAATCCCAAGTCTAACACTCTAACCCCGGTCCTCTGCCGTCCGTTTTACTTCACTAATTTGTATAATGGTGTAAAGGTGGCAATTGTTTTCTGCAAATATGGCGTTAATGGTGTCATTTATTATAGTGTTATAGCTTAGTAACATGTTTTTGTCATTTAGCTAATGCTTTACTCATGCATGGATACATAACTTACCATTCCGATTAATATATTATGAAAACTTGATCTTTAATTGAGCCAGAAATGCCCGGCAATATTGACCTGAGACATATGAATATTCAATAACCTTTCACTCAATCTTCAGGAATCATTGTTAAAGGTACGCTTTAGATTATGGTACAATTACTTATCTGAACACAATAATTATCCAATCCTTCTGTAGCCTAATGGATAACAGCCTGTCGATTGAATTCGAAAGTTGTGGGTTGAAATCTCTGACCATTTAAATCACTTACGTTTTTATCTTTTTTTTTTTTTCATTTATATGTTCGCTTGGTCTGGTTTTATTCAAAGTTGTGCATAATAGATATTTAAGATATGAATATGGCTTACATTTATGTATCAAATACACGCGTAGTGCCTACGTAATAAAAATTCCCGTGAGAAACCCTAGGAAAAAAGGAAAAAATAAGCGACTGATTATAAATGTAAACTTGTTAAGTTATGCACTAGATGACGTAAATATAAAACCAATCTTAAAAAAAGAATGCGTACATTAGATAACTAAAAAACTCCCAAGATTTGACACAAAAAAGTAAGATCTCGAGTCAAATGAACTAACCACTCGCATTAATGAATATACATTAACTTCATATTTTCGGTAAAAGCTCGAACTAGGTTGGGGTACTTCACGGAAAATGCACAAAGATCACGGATATTTTGGCTGAAATTGATCAATCTAAGGCCAATGTTGACAGGCAATAGACCAGTTGTTTTATACTAATCGCTTACGCACAGGTAATTTTCAAAGAATGTACTTGTAATTCTCTAATAAGGCTAGAGGCCTAAATGTAAGTCTGACACTTATTTTTCTACTTTGTGTGTTCAAACAGGCTGTGGCAATACCGTCCATTTGCATGGGTCCACCTGAGTCATTACCATTCACATATGCAATGAGTAACAAAATCTCACAAGCTAGCTTATTACAGTCACTGATGCTTAAAGACCTTAAAAAAGACTGGAATGCTCTTTTGGCATAAATTGGTTTACTTAGTATTTATCAAGTATAGTCGAAATGAAAACAACAGAAACTTCTTTGGACTCGCTCCACAATGGCACTATTTGGAACAAATTTTTAAAGCACATACAGTAGCTCACCTTTGACGCTGTTACAGCAATCTGTTGGTCTTCTGTAAGGAGTGCTGACAAAACGGCAGAGTTATGGCCCTTGTAAACATCTAGAACTTCGGTTGTTCTAAAATTGTACAAGTAAACCAGGCCACTGGATGTAGCAACCACACAATGATGACAGTCACTGCAAATTGCTATGCTGTTTGCCTGAAAGATCAAGATCAAATACTAGTAGTGTCACCAAGATTAACTACATGTACAGGTGTATAACCATGTACAACACTCACATAGCCCATTTAATCCCATGTGCCACGACATGTGATTTTCAACAGTGTGGAATTTTGACAAATGTAGACTGGGACGAGCCAGTGCAGCCCTCTTTGAAGCTTAGAAACTCAAAATGGTGTTCAGTCAGTTGCTTAAAGAGACTAAGTCTGCAACTATGAACATTTTTCGAAAAATTTTCTTTTCTTTTTAAAACATTTGTAAAAAACGAACTAAGTTAAGTTTTCACAATAAATCTGCTCACTATAGCTGAAAACTGTTTGTAAAAGTGAATTATCTTATTAAAACGGGTGTTTTCTTCTCGTGTTTTAATTATTTGCGCCCCTCCAATGATTATAGACAGTTAATTTATAACTTAAATGCTTTTGTTTTGATACTGATAATTTGTTCAGATTTACGAAATTGGTAAAATGTATACCTGAATTTCAAGTTTTTTACTGTGTTCTGGAAAAATAGTAAAATTATTTCTAAAGTTTAAATATCAAAAGTTACAGACTATGCAGCTTTAATAGTCATAGATTATTCAAGCGACTAGCAAAGGCTCTGATCAGACTGCGCGCATGCGCAGGCTGGTTTGAACATTTGCTGGTATCACACACCACATTGCTAGAAATCTCAAATCGCGGCTCATCATAAAGTCGAAGATTTGAGTGATATAACATATGTATTAAAATCGATAAACCAATAGATGTTTACATATTTGAGTAGCGTTATGCAATAACGGACATAACAACGTTGGGTAAATGTGGCAAAAACTTAGCGTTTTCATGACAATAAAATACGTTTCCATGATGATTAAATACGTTTTAAAAATCATTTTGGTGCCAAATGAAAGATACATTTCAATATTCATACACCTGTATTATATAGCCTATTAAACTCGTTGACTTAAAGGGATAAAATGATCAGATGCGCTGTCTTATAACGTCATCAGCTGGATCAAATATGTTTTATCAGCAGATTATCAGTAAATTGGACTATTTCTACTTATTTATTATGTTTTTGGCACTAAAATGACAGAGCATCTAAAGGTTTAGCCACCAGATCATATAATTGACATAATCATGCACTGATTTTTTTTTTAACCCAAAGATATGTGTTGTGTGAAATGTTCAGAAAGATCAACTCACAGCTCCTTGATGTCCTTGGATAGTCTGTGCTATTGAGCCCGTTGCCATGGCGACTACATGCAGAGAACAATTATCACATCCTGAAACAGAATTCGTAGTGATATAAAATGTTGTCTGTGTTTTACTACTAGATAAATTCAAATACACTTCAAACTAGAATTGTTCATGGATCAAACAATATGAACTCTGATTGGACTGCTCCCTTCTAACCTTGTGACTTATGCTGTCTCTGCTATCGGCTTTCTTGAGTCAATTTAATATTAAAGCATCTGCATCTTTCTTATATGCCATGGCCTCCAGCCAAGGTATTGAATTTGCACAGAACTTTAAAATAACTGATGTTGATAGCCTGTTTTCAGACGGACATGCTCTACTTTCACTTGACATACGGACTAACGCTACTGCACCAAATCCCCCTAACTATCATCAACATATGGGCCCAATCAAGAATATTAACCCACATGAATATGAATGTTTTAAAACCGGTATAGACGAGTCAAAATTGGAAGGTATCAAAGAATTACTGGAAAATGCAGAACGGAATTGCACTCCGGAAAAGGTTAACTCAGTAGTTAAAAATATATGTGATCTTTTCCGAGGGGGCGCGGAAACAGTGAGAACAAGCCGGAAACCTACACACTTTTACGCCAAAAAGTCAACTGATAAGCCATGGTTCGGTCGACAGTGTAAGACGGCCCGCACCAAGTATTTCCTTGCGAAACGTGCAAACAGGCAGCTCCGAACCGAAAGTAGCCGACAGTCACTTATAAAAATGAGTAAGGAATATAAGAAAACGCTGAATATACATATTAATAAGTATAAGAGGTCTCGCCGAAAAGTATTGCGCGAAAAGCAGTCAAAAGAGCCTAAAAAATACTGGACGTTCCTAAACTCGTTAAAAACCAAGAAAATGGCCAAAGCACCGTCAGTTGATACATTTTATGATTTTTTCAAGGACGTATATTGTGCAGATGATGACAAAACAGAGGATGAAATGCCGTTTAATTTTAATTTTGAACACTCTGATGAAACTCTTAACCGCCCGTTCACAAATGATGAGATTTTGAAATGCATTGCGAAATTGAAAAACTCTAAATCACCAGGACACGACGATATTTTAAATGAGTATATTAAATTAACGAGAGATGCGATGACGCCTGTGTACGTTTCGCTTTTTAATATCATACTTAAAACTGGATTCATCCCGGATGAATGGGCTATCGGCAAAATAAGACCCATTTATAAAAACAAAGGCGATGTGACTGACCCTAATAACTATCGCCCAATAACAATATTAAGCTGCCTAAATAAGCTATTTACCGCCGTATTAAATGAAAGACTGACCGATCTCCTAGATGAGAATGACATGCTAAACGAAAACCAGGCCGGGTTTAGGAAAGCTTACTCCACGTCCGACCATGTTTTTAGCCTCCATGCACTTATTGAAATGATGAAATACGAAAAGAAAAAACTGTTTTGCTCCTTTGTAGACTTCTCGAAGGCATTTGACTCGGTCTGGCGCGCTGCACTCTGGGGAAAGCTATTAGGTCACGAAATTAATGGAAATTTTCTGAGGGTACTACACAATATATATCAGAATGCTAAATCGTTCATCTCTATAAATAACCAACAATCAGGTTTTCTCATCAACAGCTGCGGGCTCAGGCAAGGGGATAATATCTCACCAATCCTTTTCTCATTGTATCTAAACGATTTGGAAACATATCTCGAGGTTGAAAGCCGTGGCGTTCCGATTGTTATCGACTCCGCAGACATGCGTACCTACATGAAACTACTGGTGATGCTGTATGCAGACGATACAATCTTAGTTTCAGAAGACCCTGAATCATTTCAAGTCTGTCTCAATTCTTTTCATAAATATTGCTTAGATTGGAAGCTAACGGTAAACGAATCTAAAACTAAAATCGTTGTTTTTGGAGCCAGGAAAACCGATCACTTTAATTTCAGGTTTGGAGACTCGACTCTAGAAATTGTGGATAAATTCAAATATCTTGGAACTATATTTTCGCAATCAGGTTCGTTTATGAACGCCAGAAAACACGTCACAGCCCAAGCTAAGAAAGCCATGTACCTTTTGAATATAAGAATTAGAAACCTTGATCTAGCTGAAACTGTTTGATAATACTATTCTCCCAATATTGACGCACGGCTGCGAAGTTTTTGGATTTGAAGATTGTCAGATGTTAGAGGCCATTCACAACCAATTTTTACGCTCACTCACCTATTCTCGCAAAAGCACCCCGCTATATACGTTGTTTGGCGAATTCGGCAGGTACCCCCCGGAAATTGTAATTAAGAGTAGAATGGTTGGTTTTTGGAATAGAATTATATCTGGTAAACAAACCAAATTATCTTATATTTGCTATAAAAAACTTACCGAAACCCCCCACCTGAACTCTAAATGGGTAGCTAAAGTCAAGCAAATTCTCGACGATTGTGGCATGTCTGAAATTTGGACTGCACAATCACCTACCTCTCATTTGTCAAAAATCGTAATGGAACGTTTAAAGGACCAGTTTACTCAAAAATGGAATTCCAACTTAAATAACTCAACGAAAGGGCGTAATTACGGAATCTTTAAAGAACGCATACAGCTTGAAAATTATCTTCTTAAACTTTCTCCAAAATTTTATACACTCATGGCAAAGTTCCGAACCGCAAATCATAGGTTTCCCTGTGAAGTCCTAAGATGGCAAAACGTAGAAATTAGCGATAGAAAATGCCATCTATGCGACAAACAGGACGTAGGCGACGAGATGCACTACTTACTCATCTGTCCGTATTTTTCAGAAGAAAGGAAAAAGTTTGTCAAGCGCTATTACTTCGCCCGCCCGAACATACTCAAATTCAAACAACTTCTTAACACTAAAAACATACAAGATCTAAGAAACCTCTGTCTATTCGTAGAAATCCTCATGAAAACTGTGATTAAGCATACCATTAGCATCTAACCCAAATAATAAAGTCTGGACAAATGAAACAAAACGGTTTGTTTTGAGTGCTCAAATGAACCGTCTCACGGAGACTCATTTGAGCAACCATAACAAATATTCTGGTTGAGAAACAATTATTACTATTGCACTTATCTTGAAATAAACTAGCAGAACTTACTCTCTCTTAGGGTAAAATCCTCTTCTGAATCGCTAAGAAATAGCACAAATAAATCCATGTGCGTCAAAACAACTACATCTCCGCACACATTTCACGGGACTGACCTAGTGACACTGAGTAATTTGACAGGTATAAACATTGACATGACGAACAGGTATTCAGGCAAACTGAAGTTATTTTTAGATTAGCCAAATTCGCGGTTCATTGCCACGCTAATCTATTTTCTCTTTATCTCGTCTCTTTTTGGATTTACACATAATTGCTGGTGCTACTCAAACAGTGCGGATCCAGATCATGTCGATCCCGTAGGATCAGCATGTTCTGGGTCTGCACAGTTTGTTGCAAATGATAAGACCCAGCCTAGCCGCATCAAAGGACCTGATGTCGGTGATTTGATTTGATTTGATGTGATGCGAAGTGCTGTGTTGTGACTGATATGATGTGATGTGATTTTTTAATTTATTTATTTATTTATTCATCTATTTATTTATTTATTTATTTATTTATTCATGTTGAACGCCCAAAACGATTAACTTACAAAATTGGCAATGCACATACCTTATTTTATGGATCTGGGTCGAGGCGCAGCGACTCCCACAGTATACCATATTGGTAGACTCTTAGCGGTCTGTGCACGCAGAAGTAGTAGCTCGGCTTGACTCTTAACTGATTTGGGGTAAACGGCCTGTGGGAGTCGTAGCGCCTGGTCTTACTGGACAGATTGTGAAAACTAATCGTACATTCATAAGTGGCCTATAACTTGGGTCATGGTTATGGCAGTTAATTCCCTTGAACTGCCTATGTTAAGTTTCTTCCCTTTTCTTTAGATCATATTGCTGCATTTCATGATGTTGTGCCCCCGCCCCAACTCCATATGAATATAATTTTGGTCATGCTTATTGCAGTTATCTCCCTTTGCTTGATACAGTTGATCGAACTACCTTTTTTCCTTAGATCAATCTTTGTATTACAGCACTTAGAACGATGTTCTGCCCCCACCCCAACTCCCCATCAACCTAACATCTAAACCAATTTGCCACCGTAACTCAACTAGCAAATAGCCTTATGATGTATTTATATGGAACGCCATAGCTATCTTCTGTTACTAATTTTCTTCTTATCTTGTCGACTGGTCTTCTTATTATGTCAAAATGACGTGCTGTTATGTCTGTGTGTTGTGTTAAGGTGTTGAACGCGTATGGTGTCTTGTCTATTTGAAGTGATAATGTGTTATAAAGATTTTATGTCCTGTCTGCATGTAGTTTAATTTCTTACAAAGACATTTTGTCTTGTCAAATTGCAGAGTCATTATGTTTAAAAGCTTACTTATCTTGTCTGTACGCAGTGGTATTCTTTCAAAATGACATTCTATCATGTCTGTGTGTTGTGTTATTATGTTACAAACTAATGATTCATGTTGTTTGGTGTCTATTCAATGTTATCATGTCGAAACTGTAGGCTATCCTGTCTATTTGCCATGTTATCATGTCGAAACACTATGCTAGCCTGTCTATTTGTCATGTTATTGTGTTAAAACACTATACTATCCTGTCTATTTGCCATGTTATTGTGACGAAATACTATGCTATCACGTCTATTTGCTGTGTTATCATATCAAATCACTATGTTATCATGTCTATTTGCCATGTTATTGTGTCGAAACACTATGTTATCCTGTATATTTGCCATGATATCATGTCAAAACACTAGGCTATCCTGTCTATTTGCCATGTTATCATGTCGAAACACTTTGCTATCCTGTCTATTTGCCATGTTATTGTGTAGAAACACTATGCTATCCTGTCTATTTGCCATGTTATTGTGTTGAAAGACTAGGCTATCCGGTCTATTTGCAGTGTTATTGTGTCGAAACACTATGCTATCCTGTCTATTTGCCATGTTATTGTGTTGAAAGACTATGTTATCCTGTTGTTTTGCCATGTTATCATGCCAAATCACTATGCTATCCTGTCTATTTGCCATGTTGTTGTGTTGAAACACTGTGTTATCCTGTCTATTTGTCTTGTTATTGTATCAAAACACTATGCTATCCTGTCTATTTGCAATGTTATTGTGTCGAAACACTATGCTATCTTGTCTGTTTGTCATGTTGTTGTTTCGAAACACTATGCTATTGTGTCAGTTTACCATGTTGTTGTGTCGAAATACAATGTTATCCTATCTGTTTGCCATGTTGTTGTGTTGAAACACTTTGCTATCTTGCCTTTGTGTAGTATTATTATGCCAAAAGGCATTATATCTTGCCTATTAGCCACGTTGTTATGTTGAAAAGCTGTGATGCCTTGTCGTAATGTAATCTTACATTCTCACAAACATATCTTGTCTCGTCAATTTGGAGTGTAGTCATGTTCAAAACACTTGATGTCTTCTCTATTTGCAGAGTTGTTATGTTGTAAAGCTATTATGTTTTGTCCATAAGAAGTGTTGACGTCGTAAAAGGACATTGTCTCCTGCCAATTTGCAATGTTACTGTGTTTAAAAGCTTTGTTATCTTGCTGGTACGTAGTGTTGAGATTTCAAAACTGCTTTGTATCTTGTCTTTTCATTGTATTATCACTATGTTGAAAATACATTTGTAGATATCAAAATTCATAGTATAGCTTACAAATACCACTTGTAGGCATCATTATTCTTAGTAGACTTGTTTAATGCAGCTTAAGTTTTCGTAGAGTTATCTAAAGCCCCGGTCCCACAGAGCTTGCGACCCCGGCGGGACCTCACGACAACTGATTTTTGCTTGCGACCTCTGCGATCATTGCAACTATTTTTCCACTACTGGTATGGTCGCCGACCAGTTGCCTCACGTTTAGCAATCGTTTTGCAATTAGTCGGCAATCAGTCGGCGATATATCTGCAATCAGTCGATGACTGTTCGGCGACTGGTCGACGACTAGTTTAGACGGTGATTGACGGCCAGTAGGCGACTGGTTGGAGACTGTTCTACCATCATTTGTTTTATATTTGGAAAGCGTAAACAATTTCTGTGCAAGTTGCCATCGTGATAACACAAAAGATACAGTTGTTTCGCTTTAAACAAAACAGAACGCTGCAGTGTGGTTGTGATGGTTCTGCTGGGACCTACTAACTTTCAGCGGCTCCGGGTAGAATTATTTAATGCAACTAGTTGGCATAAGTTTTTATAGTAGACTTGTCTAAGGCCACGTTTATGTATCATATTTCATAGTAGAATTGCACATTGTTAATATCTATATTTTAGGCAGAAAACGTTAATTTTAAGACAAAAAAGAATTGCTTAACGTTATTTTGGGGGCTAAAACGCGCTATTTAATATCATATATGGCCCAAAATCGCAAATCGATGTACCCTTGCAACCAGGCCCTCATAGTAAAGTCGTCTAACTCAACTTGAAGGCATCAGAATTCTACCAGAGTTGTTAAAGTCAACGGCTTAGCAAGCAGCCTGCATCACCTACCCAAACACTTGTCTGCAGTCCCACAAACATTCGTACTCCTTTGCTTAAAACCATGGCTTGAAACCCCTCATCTTGTATGTAACGGTTCCCAATTCGATCCTGCAGTCCGTCAGATGAGATTCGAAGCCATGTCTCCAAATAACCTAACCTGTCGATGGGACATTACACAACCTCACTCACTCACTGTTCATACTAAATACTTAGCTTAGACCAAGATTTTTGATAAGCACAGGCTCACTCACCTAAAATAATTTGGACCTCAACGATAGTAAACCTAATTTCGCGGATTTGGGAAAAACAATTTAAATGCGCAGACCAGCCTACGCTGCCGCGCAGTCTGATCAGCGCCTTTGATATTCGTTTATTGGCATGTATCATATATAGACTTGCTACGAGCTTAATTTCAATTTTCTAGCTAGTCTCTGTAGCTGAGCAGACTGTTTCTAAACTCATTTTGTCAGAAACCCCGACGAAAGGTTTTCTCGTGGTAGACCAAGCTTTTTGTGAAAGCTTATACTTGTATATTTATCGATTTTCTTGCTTTTAATGCGCATGCGTGAAACTCAACAGGGCAACATGTCGTTTTGACAGAATGAAAGTCAATGTTGGCATAATAACATGACGTTTACGCATGACAACTGTTGCTAAAGACATGATGAGAAGTTTTTTTTTATATATCAACACATGCACTGATAGGATAGCAAAGCCTTTAAACATAACAACACTGTAGTTTGACAAGACATAATGCCTTTGTAAGAAATTAAGATATAATAACATTGCAAACAGACAAGACTACATGCATTTTGGGCATGTTAGCATGGCACACAAACAAGGCATGGTGCGTTTTTAATATGATAAAATGGCAAACGAACAAAATAGAATGCAGTTCTGAGAGCTAAAGATTACGAAAAGACAGGATAACATATCTTTCACACATAACAAAACCGCGAGTTGACAAGAAATATGGTCCTTTTGAAATATCAACACTACGCACAGACGGGATAGCAAAGCTTTTAACACAACAACACTGCTGTTTGACCAGACAAACTGTCTTTGTAAGAGAATAACGCTTCTTAAAGACAAGACATGATAGCTTTTCAACAACACAACATTGCAAACAGACAAGACAAAATACATTTTCAACACGTTAACATGGCACACGGACAAGATAACATGTCATTTTGACATAATGAGAAGCCCAGTCGACAAGACAAGAAGAAAATGAATAACAGAAGACAGCTGTAGCGTTCCATATATTTACTTTGTGTATGTTATATGCCATGTCTTGATATGTCTATTGTAAATCAGCTCGATGTCATGTATTATGACCGGAGTTTATGAATAAAGTATTTCGTATCGTATCGTATCGTATAGTTGAACAAAAGTGCAAAGTCATGCTTTTGGTTAAATCACAAGGAGAATTTTGTAAATATTGATTTGCTTAAAGCTTCATGTTAAATTTATTCGCTGTGTGGTAAGACATGCATTTCTCATATAGAAAGTAATCAAATACAAGAATACATTGATTTAATATGTACCATGTATGTTTAAAAAGTTGAATTTACACAAGTAATTTTTTTTTAGTAAAATGCAAACTTGGAACTACTTTTTCTATTTATGTCAATGGTCTAACGGAAGTAACTTAATCTGACTAATAATTCCCTTCAAGCCTTATTCTAAATGTTCCAAAGTAATCAACTATTGGTCTTTGATAATGGAGCTATTTTTTGTGTGTCATACAGTGCTCTGATGCCATCTCTATCTTATCACTGCCAATAGACTGAACTAGAATTAGGACTAAGCTTGTCAAAAGTCTTTGCTTCCTGTATATAGCCAGCAGGAAGTATTGTATATAATATCAAGGTTTTTTTTAAAGTTTGTCTTTTATTTCACTTGTGAAGTGACGAAATATAAAAAAAATCTTCCTGGCTTTTCAACTCATGAAATATATATTTTTCTCTTTATCTTATAAAAGACATGCTTATCAAAAACGATTCCCTCTGTGTAAAGATCAGTCTGTGTACATGACTATGGCATGTCAAGCGTTGCAATATTGTATGTGGAAATATATGTGTTGTATATCGAAATATTTATGGGCTAAAACATATATTTGTGGACTAAAAAAAATATTTATGTGCTAAAAAGAATATTTGTGGACATAAAAATATATTTGTGGACATAAAAATATATTTGTGTACTAAAAAATATATTTGTGGACATAAAAATATATTTGTGGACATAAAAATATATTTGTGTACTAAAAATATATTTGTGGACATAAAAATATATTTGTGGACATAAAAATATATTTGTGGACATAAAAATATATTTGTGGACATAAAAATATATTTGTGTACTAAAAAATATATTTGTGGACATAAAAATATATTTGTGGACATAAAAATATATTTTTGGACATATAAATATATGTGTGGACATAAAATTATATTTGTGGACTTAAAAATATATTTGTGGACATAAAAATATATTTGTTGGCATAAAAATATATTTATGGACTAATATATATATATATTGTGTATAAAATATATTTGTTGTCTATAAAAAATATGTGTTGTGTAAAAAAATATTTATGTTCTAAAATATATATTTGTTGTCTATAAAAAATATATGTTGGGTAAAATTAGCATTGTGGGATATTAGCTAATTCTTCAACGGTCGTGTATGAATGTGTCGTGTGTGCAGCGGTGCCCTATGGATACTTCAATTCATTGCAATTCTTTACGAACCAGAACATATGATTACGGTACTGTCGGGTTGTCGTGCAATGAAGGCTCAGATAAGCCTGTGAAAATGCGCATGCTCGTCAGAGTCCCACCAAAAGACCAGGATGAAGTAAGATTAACACTTGTGAAAAAGTACCGAATCACTACTGAAACTCACATTTTACATGCGACAGATACATTAAACTCAAATACCTGCTGGTGTAGTTCTGGGCGTTGTTGTCGAGGTCGTGGTTTGAATCTCGCTAGAGGCGAAATATTTACAGCATCTAACGGCTCTTTTGATTTACGTTTTAATTTGCAATCCCAACCAAACCAATCCCATCCACCCCTACCCTACTGTAATATACTTGCCACATCCTAGTCTACACTACCCCAAGTCCGCATCTACATATTGAAACTACCCACACCCCGTACATTGCCCCGCCCTACCGTACATTTTTGATCTGATATAGTAGTGACGTAGCCTTTTTGTTGTATAACGCAAATGTGCTTAATGGATATACCCTGTCTTGCACTCCACGCCATACAGCCATTTTATAGGCCAGCACTCTCACCTCAAGCAATAGTTTTGTTTTTGCATAACTCTAATCTCTGACACCTGCTTCTGAAAATCAACATTTTGGCTAGTTGGTAAGAGCATTGTAGTCAAGATTCAGTTCCCGATCATGGCACAGGATTTTTTTTAGCTGTGGTCTACATTTGTTGCGGCAGTTATATCTGTTATCCTAGATAATTTGCATATTTTATTACACCTAATGGCTGTTGTGGGTTAGTAAGGAGCACGTCACGTCGCATTGTAACTGCTTTATCCCCAATATTTTCTACACCTTACCCATCCTTTTATATTATAAGAATCCATTTTGAGTGTGAGGGTAGGGTAGAAAATACTTGCACATCTTACCCAGGCTGTCACCTAAGGGTTCTCTACATAGGATGTGTTGGGTATGTAGTGGAACTCACGTACATGACAGTCAAGTCACGTCATTGTTATGTTAAAGTGACGTCATCATCTTATGTCCCATCTCAGCTTATTCATGAACTTCTTGGATCCCCTTTTGTTTTACCGTCTAATTGTGAGTTTGTTACTTTCCCATTGGTATCCTGGGTCAGGTGTGGTACTTGATTGTATAGATTCCTGATCATTGCTCTGTTACTTACTTTTATAGGGTATGTAAATGAAGTGACTGGCCCCGTCTGTCTTGCGTTTGTCACATGCAGTGACATATCTTATATATGTCACTGTCACATGGCAGTCGCTAGTATACTACAAAATGTAAGACAACAGCAGAATTTCGCGCCTACCTGCGGCAAACGCGAGTAAAGGCAAATTAATGTGTTTCCAGAGTTTAAGTGACCTCCGTTTTTCTTGTTTTAAACAGCTTCAAATTGTACCTAGAAGAGCCGCACTTAGCATGTGGATTTAAATGCACACCGCGTAACTAAAACTTATTTTTGGGAGACGCTCTTATTTGTAAATGAAGCCCAAATTCCCTGTACAAAAGAATAACTTAGTTGTTTTTCCCTCTCAATATACCCATGTGTACCCCCAAAAGATACACGTGGTACATTTACATTGCTATAATTATATGCACTCGCCTATGGGCCAGTTAAGCAATTTTAGCATGAAGTTGCCATTGTCTTTGTCAGTATAAACACGTGTTTTTGGTGCTCAAAAGAACCGTATCATCAAGACGGTTGTTTTAAGTACACATCATATATATTTTGCAAATAAATTTTGGTTGAGAAATAGGAAAAATAATTTTCTGTTGCGCACTCTTATCTGTAGGACTGACGAATTACCTCCACTGACCTGTATAAGCCATGTTTTATTTATATCGTTAGGTTCACTTGGGGACTAATTCAAAGAGGTTCGGCAAAAACACACCAAAATTCCATCTAATCCCAACCTATACAAAACTCACATTTATGTGGAAAAAATTAATTCAATTACGCGGTCTATATCTAAATTCATTTCTCTAATTTATTTTTCAATTAAAATCACCATTAAAGAATAAACAGCAAAAAACGGGGGTCACTTATGTCCTGGAAACACTATAACTAGCACCATACCATCATCCGAGTTTGGAGGAGACCAGGGCTAGACCTGCCCCATTTTAGAAAAATGTACAATTTTTCACCCTTTACAAAGTGGGTAAGTGCCACAAAGTACGCTGGCAAATAGTTTTGTACGCGTGGATCACCGAACCTGTCCCGACGTAAGATGCCGAACTAGCCCCTGACAGACTATTTCCAAATAGCATGTGACAGCTCCTTTTAGGTTGCAATAGATGAATTTAAAAATGTGTTATACCAAAGAACATTATCCTCTCGTACTAATCATATAAAATTTTAATCAGAATAATAACACATCTTTAGAAAAATGAAAAAAAAAATGTAGTTACTATGGAAAATTTACTGATGCATCATTGAAGAAAACGAGTTTTCGGTTACAAATCAGCGCATCCTTCTATAATGCAGCCATTCTATGCTCAAGCAAACAAACTCGTCCCAAGTAATGTCCAAATATGTTTCCGAGCATCATATCTTAATCTGCATGCTCAATATAGTCATATGCCGTACATGCTCCGGGGTCGTACTTGCCCCGGTCTCCCCGATCCATAATTTAGACAGAGAAGGCGATGGTCCCACATAAGAAGGGTATGCCGTGTAAAGAGAGATCGATGAGTAGGGAGAACCAAAATTTATTTAATTGTTTTGAGCACTTCGGATCGGTTCAAATTTAGATAGATGGGCATAAGTTGGGTTTTCTTTTGTTCCTGCTCATTGATTCTCTTTTTACAGGCATGTAGATGAGTGCGTTATCAAATATTTTCTTATTTTCCTACCAAACGTGTTATTGCTACTCAAATAAACCGTTATAAATTCTAGGCACCAAAAACAACATATGTTGTGAATACTCAAAGCATTCTTCAGGAGACGCTTCTTTTGAGTGCCCAAAACTCATGGGAAAGAAAGTACTTGAAAATTTATGACGAAACGCACGATGAACTCACAAACCTCGTAAGACATTATAACGTAGCCCTATGTTTCACAATTTCTGTGAAACTGCCTTGTGACAGTCTTGCAAGTTTGCGGGGCTACCTCACGACTGTCATGCGGCTGCCGTGCAAAGACTGCGGCTTTCATTTGCGAACATCGAGGAACTCGTGAGATCGTCAGTGAAACAGTCACACGACCGTTAAGGAAATAGCTAGTATCCCACAATGCTAATTTTACCCAACATATATTTTTTATAGACAACAAATATATATTGTAGAACATAAATATTCTTTTTTACACAACACATATTTTTTTTACACAACACATATCTTTTTACACAAACACATATTTTTTTACATAACAAATATTTCTTATACACAATATATATATATATATATAATATATATATATATATATATATATATATATATATATATATATATATATATATATATATATATATATATATATATATATATATATATATATATATATATATATATATATATATATATATATATATTTAAGTCCATAAATATATTTTAAGCCCATAAAAATATTTGTTAGTACACAAATATATTTTTATGTCCACAAATATATTTTTATGTCCATAAATATATTTTTATATTTTTATGTCCATAAATATATTTTTATGTCCACAAATATATTTTTATGTCCACAAATATTCTTTTTAGGACATAAATATTTTTTTTAGTCCACAAATATATGTTTTAGCCCATAAATATTTCGATATACAACACATATATTTCCACATACAATATTGCAACGCCTGACATGCCATACATGACCTCATGTGTAATCTATGAAATTTTGGGAAATATTAGTTCAATAAAATGTAATTTTCTACAGTTATATTTTCACATGTTGAATACAAGACATAGTGTCTTTGTACTTGTGATTATCATTCTCATGTGCGGATTCAGAAAATTTTGTCAGAGGGGGTCCAACTTTTACAAGTTTTTAATAGGTTTTTTTTGTTTTTTAAGTTATTAAAATTATTAGCCCGCCAACGAAACACCATTTAAATGGCATTTCGCTGGCAAGCGATAATGGCCAAACATTGAATACTGGCTTGGTAGTTTTTTTTTAATTTTCAGGGGATAGGAGCCAGTATTGCTAATAAACCCTATATTCTTGTGATTTTTCACTGGGGTCCGGACCTCATGCCCTCCCCCCCTCTGGATCCACCCATGATCCTATGGATGACATTTGTTGTCTCTATTGGTTTCTATTGGTTTCCCTGAGTCCGTTTCAAAATTTTAAACATCGGTAACTTTCTTTTAAGTGAACAAAAGTACAAAGTGTGTTTACTCATTCTTTAGCTAGACCATAAGGAGCATGTGAAACAATGCTCTCCTTTCATTTTTCATTTACTTGCTGTGTGGTAAGACAATCATTGATTATATAAAAAGTAGCGAAATAATATATTATATTTAAATGCAATGTATTTACAAAACATCATATTCCCACAAGTTTCACTATCCAATGTTGGTGAAAATATAGTTTATGCCAGTAGTCTATGGGAAACAACTCAAATTGACTCAAAATTAAATGCTATCTTTAAGGGAAACAACTATTAGACTTTTATAATTCCATGGAACTGTTTTTGTGTGTGTGTCATACTAAACTATGATGACATTTTTATCTTATCACTGACAATGAACTGAACACGAATTAAGACCTATTAGCTTGTAAAACGTGAGCTTTGCTCATCTCTGCCGCTTATAATACATGTGTGTAGACCAGAGTAGTATTTTACAGTTACTGGGAGTCGTTGGATTTAAGCTATAAGCAAATGCAAGATAGACTGAGCAGGTGGAATAGTGTTTCCCCCAGCCCCCAAAAAGGGCATGGTAAAGTTTCCAGGAAAAGGGCACTTTAAGCGCGCGACAACAGGCTAAGAGGGCACTTTTGAACGTGCGGCGACAGACTAAGAGGGCACTTTTAAGTTCAAGTTGGAAATTGAATGTGGTATTGTCATATAAATTTATGCCCCTTAGCATAATGCAGCTGTTATCTGTCCTTTTTAAATGCAAAATAAACTACTTATTTAATTATCATCTAGAATTTTCAAACCAGTTTTGGTACTCCTATTTGAGCACACACTCATTTATTTTTATTTATTTTTTTAATTTCTTAAAATTGATCAGAATCACATTATTTGTATGGGAATCTTTTTTTTTTCAATTGCCAAGATCACTTCCTAAGTTTTTAACAAGACTGTCTTTCTTTCCAGTAATTGTTTTGACAATCTTAGTTGTACCTGGTTTAGATTCACACTTCATTTTAGATAATTGCTAATTGGGGTATTGTCATCAAAATGATGTGTCAAAATTGCCTTAGGTAATTAGTGACCATTGTAAAAGGATTAACACCCAGTAAAATATTGTAACAGCAGGTGTCTTCCCTGCTACTTCAGGCTTCAAACTGAAAAGACTGTAACTTCCTTAATTTTTGTCAGATTTTCATAGTTTTTTACCAAAATGTAGGGCATTTTATATTGTTTTAGAAAAGGGGCATGACGTTGGGGAAAAGGGCATGGCGCTAGAGAAAAAGGGCATGGCGCGACGCCATGCTAAAAACTGGCTAGGGGAAACACTATGGAAGGTGATTTTTGTCCTACAATACAATATCTATACCAAATTAAACCGTTGTAGACTAAAATATCCAAAACAGCTACATTGGCAAACAGTTAAGACCTAGAGTCTGCTCTGTTTGCTAAGACAAATCGATCGTTAGAGGAAGAAATATAATATAGTTTTGGAAATTATACTGTGAACCCTCAGTATATACAATGGACCATCCTGACTTTATTGCATATAGCAGTATGGAAAATTTCATTGGTCTGAAAAGGTCAAATGTACAAATTTCAAAACAATGAATCCTGCAGCTCATGGGCAACACACACACACACACAGCATACACACAAAACCTGTCACACAAAAACTGGAATCACAACACAATATCAGGCTCTAACATTATTTATGAGCCGCAACATGTGACTTCCAACAATGTGGTATGTGCGACCAGGAAAGACTCAGGCCAGCCTGTCCATACAGGCAGTCTGATCAGAGCCTTTGTGAGTCGCTTGAATATTCTGTGACTCTAATGCTACTGACCAAACATCTTTTGGAGTTTCTAAGCTTAAAATGAGACTGCACAGGCTCGTCTGAGTCTACACTTGTCAAAATGCCACATTGTTTGAAATCACATGTCGCGGCTCTTATATTTACCTGCCATGAGAAATGTACAATCTTGTGACACATCCAGACAAGTTATGGGACTCAGTATTTCGTCATTGATCATATTCATTATACTCCAATCGGCAGTATAGAATAGAAATATCTTTGAATCAACTGCACCTAAATGTATTAAAATAAACCATTAAAACAATAATGAAGCATAGGAGAAGTAAAAATAATTCTTGAGCGTAAAATTGTTATATTCTTTATCTATCAGTTTAAACATGTGGTTTGGATGCTCAAAAGGACCGTGGCATTGTGACGGTTCTTTTAAGTACCCACACCATATGTTTTGGTTGAGAAATACTAAAACTTATTTTCAGCTACACACTCTTATCTGGATGTTTGATGAAGAAAGGTATCCCTATTAGTGTATAGACAAAAGTAGGTCCAGACCAACATGGGCGTCTGTGAGAGGCTCACCATAACAAGACCCATGTATATGCAATTAACAGATCAGACCCTATCCGCACCGTTGAATCCCCAATGTTTTAATACACATTAGCACACAATTTATAGAAGAAGACATTTAGCTCACTTGAGCACGAATAAAGTCCTAAAACAGTGGTCAGTCTTTGTAACAATTTTCTTTAAAAAGCATCTGCTTAACCAATGATAACAAAATTGTAACACATGTAAAACGTATGCAAATTGCACGGGTTTCATTTTACGTGGTTGTATTCTTTAACCCTTAAAGCGCCACCTATAATTTGCAGCAGACGACAATTTTAAATTTTGCTGCTTTTTCAAACATAACAAATAAAGCATGATATTTCATGAGAATCGTCTGCTGGCAGACGATTCTCATGAAATAGCATGCCCTATTTCTTCGAAAATCAGGAAAATATCACAAAATTTGTCGTCTGCTGAGGTTGTGATTGGCGCTTTAAGGGTTAAAGAAAAAGACAATTTGATTCTTTATGTCCCATCAACAATCTCTAAGTTAGGAAGGGACGGGTCTTCATGGGTTGAACCAGTACTAAGCTATGATAAATGTGTCTTGCTCAAAGACCACAACGCTGTGACGCCGGTGAGGCTCAAACCCGTGGTCCCTCGATCTCAAGTCAAGCACTCTAGTACTACTTAGCCTCTGTGCTACCACCAACACTTTCTGAAGCCATATAAATATGCTTGTGCATAACATAACAAAGGATTTTGTGCGCGGCAAATACTCCGATCAGCCAGGACATCAGCCTAGTCTGATATTGTAAAATGGACCCGTGCCTAAAGGGTAGCTTATAGTCCAAGCTGTTACCATGCGCCTAGCAAGGACTCTAATCAGGTAAGGGATGTCCAGGCTGTTCCTAGTAATCGCTGCACGCAAATACATCATCAGAGTCTTCGCTGTCCACAAAAAGAAAGCTTGGGTCCTTAGTTACCCACTAAGAGCACAGCAAATACACTGATAAGATTCGGCGGATGCACATTCTGATCTGAGTCTTCGCTGGGCACACACTCAAACTGTAAGTTTTGTCCATCCTCGGTAACCCAGGCGTAACCCATTCCGTTACACTGCGTGATGAAAGGAGTGAAACGGAATGCTTCACCCCTGGGTAAACGAGGATGAGTTTTGTCATGCTAGGGCGCATATGCTGCTGTCGTGGTAACCAAGAGTGACAGTGACGTGATATTTTGTTTACAATTGTTAAGTAAAATTTAAACTTATATACTCCACTTGAGCTAACGAGAATCGATAGATCACTTGTGTATTAATCCTATCCTGTGGATAAGATTAATACACAAGTGATTTATCAATTATAAGTCCCTGCTAACTTGGTAAATAAAAAATTATGTCACTGTCACTCTTGGCTGGCAGGACAGTACCTGAAATGAGAATTGTGTCCGATTTGCATAATTTGATGGCGGTAACTTTCTTCTTGTGTTTCTCTAGTATTTTTATCGTTGTTCCCACTATGATGTCCCGTACTTGGATTGTACCATCTTCACATCCACAGATCAGTCTGTCATCTCTTTGTGTCGTCACAATACACGTCACTTGAGCTTCAAATCCTCTAAAATAACAATAATATGAAATAGGCACACCTAATGGGCAACCAACCACTATTTGATCTGAGAGGATAGCACAGTAAACGGTATTTCTTGTGAGTCGGTACTCGTGTTAGTATAAATAGTAAGGGAGAAGGCAAATGTAAAGGAATCGATGCAATTAGTACCACAACTGACCCAGAACACCTTATGGGAAAGTGACAAAAGAACAAGAACACATCACATACAGTTCTAAGCGCCTTGGGGTCAGCTCAGACTCAGGGCCGTCACTGTGTATTTCAAAGTGGTCCGACGGAGGAAACTGTCGAGTGCCGAAGGCACAAAAGGGTGGAGAGCACGAATGGGTAATCATTCCACCCTATCGTTAGGTGTCTCCCCCGATTTTTTTTTTAATTTTGAGCGTTTCTATGGTCGTTTTAATGGGTTTTAATGCGTTTGGGACTAGATTGCAGTCGCTTTCGATCATGTTTTTCGCCAGAAAAGATTTGAAACCGAATGCAGGACAAAATCCTTTTTAGAGTTACGATTTTCACTTTTTTCGTCAGCATGTTACTTTGACATATGTCTCTGCAGCTTTTTGTCAGAGGACTTTTAGCACTGATCCTTGGGTCGTGGTTTCGAAAAGATATACACTATAGCCACACCGGGTAGGCAGCAATCGAAAACGCTATCAACAATCGACGAACGCGGATCAAAAATCGATAGAAACAGTGTTTTCGATTGCCATTTGTTGCCGGCGACAAATGACAATCGAAAACTCTGTTTCTAACGATTTTTGATCTACGTTCCTCGATAGTATTGGCGTTTTCGATTGCCGCCTACACGGTGTGATAGCGTCTTTTCAAACAGGTTTCATCTAGATTTTGGCTGCGCACCTTTCCATGACGACTTCCCTTGTTGGTAACAAAACGTGAGATCTTTGGCTTCATCGTAATGAAGCCAGACCCTAATGTCGAACCAAGACGGCAAAACACTTCTCTGTACACATGGTCCAGGCCTTGGGTCCAGGCTTCTTTACGGCAAATGACCGTTGAGGGAACCGAAAACTCTTGGGCTAAATTGGAACAGGCAGTACTTGTATATCCTTAACAGAATAGACATGGGCTCACGATGTTCATATTATATGAATTCTCAACGTTTTAAACTTTAGAATAATAAGAAGAAAAAAAGCAAAACAAAACTGGATCACAGAAATTACCATGGCTTTGATAAATGAGTCTCAACATGAGAAAACCTGTCTTCGGGGTTTTCGACCATGCAAGCCTCAAACCAACCTGCTCAGTTACAGAGATTAGCTAGAATGCTGAAATTTTGTGTGTTTAGCAAGTTTATCAATTATACTTTCCAGAGATTGAACAACAAAGTCGCTGATCAGACTGTGCGTCCGCGCAGGCTGGTCTGCGTCATTGTTGTTGAAATGCAACTATCTTAGGTTTTCTTGCGACGCGACCTATAGCCCATATTTCTGTGATTGCTTGTTTTAACACCTTGGCAAGGTCTATTTATGACATGCGCAACGTTTGGTATTGTCGTATCAGAGGTACGCTCAAAGAAAAATAAGCCAAAAGGAGAAAAAGGGACACGGCTTGACAAGTGTAGACTCAGACGAGCATGTGCAGCCTCCTAAATGATGTTCAGTCAATAGCATAACACGCATAGAGAATTCAAGCGACTAGCAAAGGCTCTGATCAGAGTCTGCGTGTATGCGCAGGCTGATCTGAGTCTTTGCTGGTAGCACATATCACACTGTTGGAAATCTCATGTCGCTGCCTCTTTCAAAGGCGCGACGATGCACGTGTCAGTTGGCGTTACGTCGTGACGTAACGTTAGAAGTATTATGACGTCACTATAGCCAATGTAGGGGAGAGAACCAGTCTAAACTCTCGGTTGACAGAACGGAAATCAGGCCTTCATATAGCAGATGAATAGAACAGAACAGAGCCTCTAATCGTAAGAGCAACCAACCCTCGTTGTTGCCGCTTCGCGGCAACAACTCGTTGGTTGGTTGCTATTACATTGGCAATATTACCTTTGATATCCTTAAAGTTAGGTTAACAAGTTGAAAATCAGTACTTGCATTTGTAAACTGCACCTTATAAAAAATTTTAATTGTTGCTTTTTTTCTTTTGCTTTTTTTGTGGCCATTTCCACACCGGATCGGCGGCAATCGGAAACGCTCTTGACAATCGACAAACACGGATCGAAAATCGCTAGAAACAGTGTTTTCGACCCAGTTGTGCGACAAATGGCAATCGAAAACTCTGTTTCTAGCTATTTTTGATATCCTTTCGTCGATTGCACTAACGTTTTCGATTGCAATGTATCCAGTGTGACTTCATAATTCGTAACCTAAGCCTACAAAAAAAATCCATGTTTTAGCTCACTCTTAAAAGTAACAGGTTGATCTTATCTCGATTTCCACTGCGCAATTGTAAAGCAGAGTAAAGCTTCCATATCCATGTACTAGTATCTATAAGTGTTTCCAGGACTTAAGTGACCCCGTTTTTTGCTAATTATTCTTTAATGGTGATTTTAATTGAAAAAAAAAATAGAGAAATGAATTTAAATATAGACCGCGTAATTGAATTAATTTTTTCTACATAAATGTGACTTTTTGTATAGGCTGGGATGAGATGGAATTTTGGTGTGTTTTTGCCGCTCCTCTTTGAATTAATCCCCAAGTGAACCTAACGATATAAATAAAACATGGCTTATACGGGTCAGTAGAGGTAATTCGTCAGTCTTACAGATAAGAGTGCGTAACAGAAAATTATTTTTCCTATTTCTCAACCAAAAATATTTGCAACAAATATTTGGTGTGTACTCAAAACAACCGTCTTGATGATACGGTTCTTTTGAGCACCCAAAACACGTGTTTAAACTGATGAAGACAGTCGCAGCTCACGCTTAAATTGCTAAACTGGACCAATCTTCGCGCATTAGCCTATGATTCACTGCTTATACTGACTTATAAACTTCAATGTACATCTAATAGTGTAGGCCGCTGTGTCGAAATTTGGGCTCCCGTGGGAATTTTTGGGTAAAAGTGATTAATGTCGGTTTTCAACTAGAAAAATATATGTAGTTTAAGAAAAACGATGTTTCCAATTTTTTCTTGCAGTATTGACGTCACAGTGACGTCACAAAATGACGTACCGTATTTTCACATGAATCAAACAGTTTCTATCTGCTTGTGCTGTATACACCTAAATTAATCGCATTGTAATGTTGTTTATTGCGTTGAAGTGGTTGAAAACGTCGATAGGAGGACCAAAATGAAAATCGATTCAACGTGGACTTCAATTTTACGTCAAATTGACGTCGATTTGATGTTAGTATGCAGCAAAAAATATTGTGTACAGAAATATTACTCTGGAAAGATTGTGTGGGCTTGGCGATTAAAATAAAATGTTTGCGTACATTTATGTTTCTAGCTAAGCTTTTTGAAACATGTTAGCTCTCTCACGGTTGGGACGTTTGGCTGTTACAGCATGTTAACTACGTTACCCCTCAATTGTTTAAAACACAAATAATGTAAATAAGGTTGTTATAGTAGTACCGATATAATCAAATTGGCCAAACATTCATTTATTGCACAAGAACATTTCATTTCCTACAAAAATTTATGTTTAAGTTATAAGGCCCATCGTTATGTCATTTATGTTGCATTTAAACTACCCCTCCCCCTGCAAAACCATTGGAATGTTGTTAAATAGTTTCTTTTAATAAGCTTCTCATTTTACATTCATGTTTTAACTATATGTTCCATCAGACAATTAATGGGCCATTTTATAACTGCAAGCAGCTTGTTTTTTATAAACAAAAACTTTAAGAGTTATATTCTGTTTAATATGATACCACCAAAAAGCACGTTAAATAAGGTAAGAATGTTTTTATTCTAAAATTGTATGTAATGCTATATGAAAACCTTTAAACACCATGTATGAGCATTATATTAAATTCAATAGTAAAATGATGTAACCAACATCGCTTCTGGTGTTAATTATCTTTTTGTTATTTGTGTGGCAATATGTAACGTATATTACAGCTTTCAAGACTGTATATGACTTGCTTAATTCCTTATATTATACGTTATATGGTATTTGATATCATTTCAAAAAAACAAATAAGTATGAATAGGAAATACCACAATCACATGCTTCAGATCAACACAGGGTACCGTGAGGAAGAGCGACAGAACACTAACAGCCACAAGACATCAGGAACACGATTAAAGTAAAGCAACCGACTCTTTTTTCCCCATAAAGGTGGTTGCAACACTAGAAGGACACAAAGTACTGAATAACAAAAGAAGGACCAAACACAAAACCCCCACAAACAATGGGAGCAACAATAAGCAATGGATCAACAACAACAAAACCACCGGCCTAGAATGGACAGATGCCCAAGCCACTGCAGCGGGGGTGGGGGGGGGGGTAGGGGGCTGGGAAAGCTGGGAAAGGGCTGACCTCTTGGCTCTCGTTTGTGGTGTCTTCTGTGAGTTTGTCACTTTCCCATTGGTATCCTTGGTCAGGTGTGGTACTTGATTGTATCGATTCCTGATCTTTGCACCATTACTTACTTTTAAATGCATTTTACTGGTACCAAATCTTAGTCCTAGATTATGTTGTTGTTAAAGCACAACAATTGTTTGGTTCGCATGGAAAAATGGATTATTTTTGTTATAAATATCCAGGTTCCTGTTTGTCTGAAAAAAGTATCAATTCATCCATGCAACATTTGCAAAATTTTATATCTTTTAACTTTTTAAATCCTCAAAAAATGATTTGCCCATAATTATAGATTTTAAAACTCATAAGCAAATAAAATGATAGCTCTCAAGACTGTTACTTAGAAAGATACATTCCCATTTTCTGTCGAATTTGTTAAAATAACATATAAAGCTGTATAAAGTATATCATAAGGCCCAATGTTTATCAAAAATGTTGTCAAAAACGTAATATAATTGAGCCTGAAAAGCTCATTTATCATGGTGAGTTTAGAGATTTGTTTTATAGTATTTATCTGGAGAAATCTAAGTTAATGGAAATAATTATAATCAGTAAAATCAATCACTCTATGTAACTGTTTACAGTTGTTCAAATTATGGGTACAAGTATTCAATTACGTTGCATGATACAGGCTAGATTCCACGTATCCATGTTTATTTAGGTTCATTTGCCATAAAACAGTAACCCTTCTAATTACTAAATGTTTTGAGGGAGGTATGCATTATAACTGCCTGTAATCAGTTATTGTTTAAAGAGACTGTCACTAAATCAATTTGTATCCTGGCATCTAGTTGCGTGTGCAGATAGTGAGGCATTACTGAAACTTTTAAATTAATTCAAGTTTATATTCAACATAGCTTTCGTTGTTTAATTAACGAACCTGTCAATCACATCAACTAAGTACTTCTGGTCACTTAATCAACCAATAATGGGAAAATAGTGGTGAGTTTTACTCTAAGGCAATGATCAGATTAGATATGACCATATTCAAGGAAACTAGTTAAAGGTCAATTGTTACTTCAATACTAATTTAAATACAAATTGTATCAGCCCAAATTAAGTCCGGCCAAATTTGATCAGGTGACATTAAAGTTATTGTAAAATAAATTTTACAATGTTCTTTTAGAATGCTGGATAGAAAAGTGAAATATTTAATAAGAAAGTGCAAGTATAAGCTCTCACTTAGTTTTAGCAATACATGCTTACACACCTGAACTGACTGTGTCTTCGACAAAATATTACAGGAACATTGTAAACATGATAAATGGAATAATAAAGAGTTATATGTTTATTAAACATTTGAATAAGTTGTAAACTCACCAGGATATAGATTCAAAAGAAGCACGCAAAAAGGTTAAATGTTCTAGCTAATATCAGCATTAAGAGGACACTCTACTCAGTCGCCAATAATAGACTTACTTGCAAAGTACCAAAATCAAATGGACTAAATCCTTTTAATTATTCTTTCCATTACTACTGTTAATCTATTTTGTTTCATTTGAAATATTCAAAGAAGTAATTGGATGTATTTTTGTATCTATCGTAATATTCACATTTGATTGGCTAAATATCAAAACGATATTATCTGAAACAAAATTCAGCTTCAAAACTAAATCTTATTGATAGAATTATGCAAAACAAATTAACCAATACTTTATTTGGGCCCATTACTATAGCAATGTCTACAGTATATATGCTATACTTACAATACCAGGGAGGTTTTCTAGGTGATAAACCATTTTCTTTCAAATGTTTGACTATCATTAAACATTAGAACAAATGCTGTCTGTTAAATGACTCACAAATTTTAGAACCAGGCAGAATGAAAGATAAGTGTAATATGCTCCTTAAACTTCTCTTGTTATGCATTTTACCAACATAAATGGTATTCTTACTTCACCCAACTAGACATCCTTCTTCAGACATAAAGCGATTATAACCATAGGAATAGGCTTGGTGTGTGTCACACTCGTATGTTGGGAAATAGTTGTTAAGTTTCCAAAACACTTCAGTTATTTGTTTCAAAATACAAGGATAAAGGTCACGATTTAGACCTAAAAATAGTAAGTGAGTATAATCAGCTTGAATAACTTACTTTTTAACGAATTCTGAGTAAGTTTTTGTCTTTATCAATACAGTTGGTGCAATCAATAGTAGGGTTACACAATGTGTGATAGATCTTACTAACTTAAAGCTACTTGATGCTTAATATTATTGCGTCATCTAAAATGAGGTGTAGTCAGTGAAAAAAAACGTCTTTTTATATCATTTCATGTGTAAAATGAAGCAAATACACGAGTGTCAGTGAGATAAAAGATATCATTTTTGCATTAAAGAAACATTAATGGATCATAAAATAAGCAGCATCTAAAATGCTGTTTATAAATTTGATAAAATACACGAACTTGAAATGACTTTTTATGTGATTTAGGTTAACCATTTCTTCCCTTATTATCAATGCTTTGTTGATATTTCAGTTAATGGCAATTACTGGCAGTTAAATGACAGTAAATAAACCACTAGCAGTGTAAACTCATGAATTGCTGTTTTTGCTTTAACATAATGCATTTAAAAGAAAGTAAAGTACATAACAGTAATAACAGGTATTGTATTTTGATAGAATCATAATAATACAATTAGAAGTCTAAGCTTATATTGTCACGTAGGATTAAGCACCAATTTGGTAGGATTTCCTATTATTTCAGGGTAACGAAGTAACTCTGTAACCGCTATTGAGTTCATATACATTATTCTGTGGCTAATATATTTTGGTTATAGAAAGATATAGTGTACAAAACGCTTCCTTATGGGTATTTTGGCAGCCTATCGTCTAGTGATAGTACTACATTAAGTAGTAATACATTTGAAGTAAGTAACATATATAACTGTCATTTCATAGAGGTGTATCGTTTAAACGCATACTTGCTGTTTGGTGCTATTTGATAAATGCTTTTAAGGCAATCAGCATGTCGATAAATAAGAATTAGATATAACTTGGTATTTGCACAATAGGATTTGAAATTACAATAGAGTAACGTAGTTCACATGGCTGTTACAGGTTAGAGAGCTAACATGTGTCATTTCGTATCTTATATCATGTAGTTTCAGTGAAGCATAGTGTACAATATTCCAGAAGTGGGAGGGGAGGGTCTATTAGCATATTGTGATCTAATGTCAGTTGAGCTTTCACTATAACATACTTTTTATTTTGATACTGACGTCATTTTTTCCTCTCTTGACATAATTTTGAAGTTAAAGTAACCTCTTTAAAATTTTGAGTCAGATTCTATGCTCGAAATACAATGTATCGCCAGTAATATTACTATAGCTGATCAAACAGTACATGCTTGCGCCAGCTGGAATTCGTAGTGCTCAATTTCAAGCCCTAAATAAGCTAAAAATGGGCACGTTACTTTGTGACGTCACCATGACGTTAAAGCGGCAAGAAAAAATTGGAAACATCCTTTTTCTTAAACAGAATACATTTTTCTACAAGAAAATGTATGTTTGACACTTTTACCCTAAAATTCTCACGGGATTACACAGCAGCCTACACTATAAAACCGATGCATTGAAATGGCCTGTGTTAAAAAGCGATTCAAGTAATAGTACTGTCTAAACCTTAAATGCTGGGTTGTTGTTGGCCTCTGCTGAGTTTTCTTTCGAGATAATTATTTTCTAAAAATATGTCTTTCAGGAATACAAGTAGGTTTTCAAACGGTATGGATCCAAATAATGCCCAACATTTTAGCCTGAACTTGGCTTCAGCTCATGACAAAGTTTATCTGCGAAATATCTTAAGCAGGCAAATATTTGATGCTCGTGAAGTTTAATGTATATCCCCGATTCGCTATTTCTCGTCAACTCTCTAATTTGCTTGAATTGTCGTCATAAACTCTTTACTTTCTAGTGTCGCCTGCTGATAACCTTTGCAAGCAAATTAGACTGATGGGCATGATCTGGATCCAAACTGCTTGACACTCTATCGGTATTACCGAAAAAATTAGGAAAAAAAAACGATTTTGAAAAAAAATGTCAGCAGATGACAAAACCATAGCAAATTACCTCGTAGGCAAAAAGAGTGGATGAATTGAAATGGAAGGTGCTACATGTACATGCAGGTTTCATGCTTAAGCCTTATATTTGCCTGCTTTCAATACGGCACGGTCTAGGGCCCATATAGACTTTTACAATTGCGCGTGTGCGTGCGTGTATGTGTCAAAGTGATGACGAGTGAGGCCTAGGTTTTGCGGAATAGATTTTCGCTGAATCAGCGGATATAGATATTCCTGTAGGCTAGTAAATATCATCATAGCAATACAAATATACCACGTGTATCTATAGGGGTACACATGGGTATATTCATAGGGAAAAACAACTAAGTTATTCTTTTGTACAGGGGATTTGGGCTTCATTTACAAATAAGGGCGTCTCCCAAAAATAAGTTTCAGTTACGCGGTGTGCATTTAAATCCACATGCTAAGTGCCGTTCTTCTAGGTTCAATTTAAAGCTGTTTGAAAAAAGAAAAACGGGGGTCACTTAAACTCTGGAAACACTTTAATACCTGCGATTAGCGCATTTAGGACATTCCTATGGTTGATATTATAGGGATATATCAATGGATCACCGTTTGGCATCACGAGGCTTGCCCACTGAAGACAAACGGTGATTGTGAGGGACATTCCATCCTCACACAAATAATAATAATTTACATTTTTTTCTTGCTCACCTTTAAATAACGCATTTTCATATTCAAAATATATGCTCCTAGAAGTTTCTAATATAATAGTCTGAGGAAGTAGGCTTCCCTGTCAAAAGGACAAAAATCCATTTTCAAACCATAATGTTAACATGCTGTTTCTATTTGAGTTATAGTTTGACACTACTTATAATAAGCCCTGATTGACTTGCATGACGCAAAATGGGAAAAATTGCCACCCAGAAAAATATTTCACCAATGATTTTGTTTGTAGAAAAATGCGTTCTACAATGACGTTGTGACGACGTGATGACGTACCAAACTTTGCAAGCTGACGCATTTTTGTGCAAGAGATCAAACATGAGTGTAAGTGCGGTACAGAAAACTCGCCAATGGTTTCATGTTCAAACAGCTTTGAGAACCCAGTAGAAAAACGTGTGTGATACCCATCTACATTTTTTCTTACAAGGTTATTGAAGGATAACTTTTTAAACAACATAATTTTGCTTATAAGTTTTTCACCATGGTTATTAATATAGGTAAAGGTAGTAACTACTGCAGTTGAAGTTTAACTTCTTAACTATTAAAAGTTTTTATTCGGGGAGGTGGTTTTTGGATATACGGTCGAAAATTCGTTTTAAGGCGATGCATAAAGCACGATTTCCAACCGTATTTCCGATACCTCACAAAAGGAAGTTTTGATTATGATTATTCCCATTCTAATGTGCTTCATGGGTTCCTTTATGATAAAAAAAGCTTTGTTTTGTTTCAAAACGGAGCATTGCAAGGGACACAATACCACATTCCATCCAGTGAAATGTGGCGTATTTAATTATGTCAAACTGTTTCATACAGTATCATTCCGGATATACAATTACAAATGTCTAACATTATCCAATCAGACATTGTGTCAATTAGCAAGTGCATTAGTTGTAATGGCTGAACTAGTAATATCTTGACGTATTATATTTTATGCATAATCAAGCCGCAGGCCTTTTGTTAAAAGTGCGTAGCCAAAAAAAAAATTTCTTATTTCTCAACCAAAACATATGCTATGGGTACTCAAAAGAACCGTGTCAATGAGACGGTTCTTTTGAGCACCCAAAACAAATGTTAAGACTGATAGGTAAGAAAATATTTACAATTTTACGCTCAAAAATTGTGTTTATCTAAACCTATGATTAAATTTAGCCACTATATGAAGTGGTTTGTTTGAATGTCTTGTTGTACATAAGATAGTGAAGACCCAGGTATATTTACCGAATGGTATATTTACACATTTCAGAATTGATATCCCAAATGCAAACTGTCTTATCTTTTGAAGCACTTGCCAGAGACCATCTGGAGGCTGTCAGGCACAAACAGGTTATAATCCCCATCTGCCCTGTAAGAAAAGGGGTAAAACTGAAGTCAGAGAAATAAGCAAATAGGTTGCATTTACAGAAAAAGAAGAGTTTAAAATCAAAGAGCCTGTTTCAGGCATACTATTTTTTGTATTATATTATTAATTAACTTGATTGACTTCAGATTCTATGAAAGTTCTGACTTTAAGACTTATCTTTTGATAAGATGGTAGGGGCCTGATGCTTTGGCTGTTGTCAGGTCCCCTGGGGTTTACCAGTTCGATTTCTTCTTTTGCTGGTATTCAGCTTTATGCACTGTTGAGTCCTTATCTTTGCTTTTTTCTCCTTTTTCTATCCTGATTTAGATGTTCTAGGAGATGATGCATGGATAAGTTAGGGATTTTTCATGCAAATCAAACATCTATGTGTCTTAATCCGCATCTAAACTAAGGGTGTGGCCGAAGCACCATGAAACCTGAAATACTTTTAATGACCGTTCCAAGACGGTGCTTCTCTTGTGGATCATTAATGTTATTTCTGTCTTGTGTTTGTTATGCTTTCGCATGCATCTGTTTATTGATGCGTTGTGGTCACCTGCTGGGAAGGGGCTGACATCTTGGCTCTCGTTTGTGATGTCTAATTGTGGTTTTCACTTTCCCATGTAGTATCCTGGGCCAGGTGTGGTACTTAATTGTATCGGTTCCTGATCTATGCGCTCTTTCTTACTTTAGTATACAGCATGTTTATATGGCCATAAAATATAAAATGTAGATTGTTTAAAAAATGAAAATAAAGCTATATGATTTTTAATCCTTTGATAAATAAAATCTATAAAAAGAATTAATGCATGCCTATAATATAGCAAATAACAAAACAAACATATTAGAATTGATATGGCACGTTGATATGCATCTATATATACGTAAACCCAAAAGTAATTTTACACTTTGAACTACCGAATATATCTTTATGTTCTTGATTTTAACCAAATTAAATATTGCAATGAGATGCTGGTACCGGCACTAACCTAATTCACTAAAAACAACTTAGGTAAATTAATCTTCTTTCGAGTTATCTGTTCTTTCATTAAAAGCACAAAATCAGCATTTCCAAACATAATCTAAAGTAAAACTAGGATTTGAACACGCTTTGATTAGTGTCATCGATTGCCCATTAAAAATACTGTAAGATATTTTGTCTCTGACGTATACTTTGTTTTTGGCAGCATCTTAAAGTTGGTTCATTTTGAAATTATCTCCCTTTGAATTAAAACAATACTAAACTTAAGTCTCTGCTAAAAGCTTTATCTAAGATGGCATTTTATTTTTTTAATCAGCGATTTGTTGTGACTTCTGTCCTGAGTATGTGACAAGATAAACTGATAAAAATTCCCATCGGTTTGGAAGAAAAAAGGCTAACAATTTCTTATGGGAAATTCCGTTGAAAGCACTGTAAAGTTCACAAAAAGAGGAATGTACGTAAAAACACAACTCTTATTTGTGTTACTCGAAAGGTGCTTCGCGCTGATTTTAACTCGAGGCGTGGTTTTATTCAAAAGTAACTGTATCATCTTGCGTCATAACCTCACGAGGGACGCAAAAAAACATTATTTAGTCCTTAGACGCTAGCAAAATAACTGCATCTGAAAATGTCTATTTAACATAAGCGTAGAGGCAAACAGTGTGGACCCAGATCAGACTGCTCCTACAGTAGCAGTCCGATCTGTGTCCACACTGTTTGTCTATGAGGCTTCAAATATTTTAGTGGACGACAAAAAACATACATTTTGTGATTATGCGCTTTAAGGTTTAATAAATGTGAGTTCAGTGTATATACGGTTAGGATTTTCATAAAATGCACGCATGTTTGCGCGGCCCAAACAACTTATTTATTCTTCACCAAATTATAAATAGAACCTGATTTCCCTTGTTTAGCAGAGGAAATAGCCGAACCACGCCCAGATATGAATATTAAAGTTGCCGCCTTTACAGTAAGCAAAAAGTCTATTAATAGACAAGTCCATTCGGCTTGAATGGGTTAGTTGGATTACCATTTCCAATTAATATTTTGTAGTTTTACATACCTTGAAAAGACTTAACAAGTCGTTTTGATGCAATGTGATACATCAGAACTTTGTTTCCACTGCCTATAAGAACATGTTGACCATTTGGCAAAAGTTCGGCACATGTTAAGTTAGGCAGATTTGCAATGGTATCCACACATGGTGTGTGTATATTATCCAGCCAGGTGGTAAGGGGAACGAGTATAGGGTGATTATAACTGTCACACCACTCCATACACTGTGAGACCAGAGGCTCTATGTACAATGGAAAGTAATCTAAAAGTAAACAAGAAATACATTCAAAATAATTTATTTTTAACACTTAAAGCGCCTAGAAAAGTGCATCTGAAAAATGACGTCTGCTGAAGTCGTCTGCTGCAAATAATTGTCTAAAATTACTGCCGAATGATGTACAGTAGCAAACATGGTGGACCAAGATCAGATTGCTCCCATGGAGCAGTCTGATCTTGGTCCACACTGTTTGTCTTAAAGGCTTCTTAAACATTTCAGCAGACAAGAAAAGCAGGAGACTTTCGTTGCGCTTGGCTCTTTAATAGAAGGTTGCAATTGTAATCAGGTGTTTATGAAAAGCATGCACTAATTAAACTTTGCATTTTTGCTAACTAGATTAAAATCTAATAGAACATAATAATATACAGTAACTGATAATTATATCGTGTATGGAAAGCAGTCGTTATGAGCTTTTTCTTATGTCACATAGCTCTAATTAAACAGGCATCGACGGAACAACTTATTCCATGCTACTCAACTTAACTATGTATCTATATCTATTGATTTTTTCTGCTACAATAGACTTCTTTTGGGGGATTTTATTTGAATTTTATAATTCACCGGAAGTCACTTGAATGTTCAAAATTGCAGCCTCTATATGCTAATAAAAACTCGGATTCAATCTTTTTCAAATTGCTATAACATGTTCTAATAAAGATAAATGTAAGTGAGTATGATCAGGAAAAAACCACAATCACACTCTGCATGCCAACCCATGATATCTTGAGGAAGAGCCACAGAACAATAACAAGACATAACGACAAAATATATTTAACTGGCATTTAGACCTCCTAACTTTAGCAAAGTATCATCACAGAGAAACAGTCTAATCAAATTATCAAAGACTGGCATCAGGCACCAACCCACCGACGAAAGCTTTTCGTCAGGGTCATCACTGAGCCTTAGGCCTGACCCACCGTCGTGCAATTTAAGAAGATAAACTAGCTATAACTCGTGATTGGGTTTACAACCAGGCATGCAGACTATCGAATAACATCCATGTTATATCCAACTTTTTATAACGTTTGATCATCTATTTGTACAATTATATCATCTTAGCATTCAAATGTACGCACTTATTTAGCCTTCTATAATGTACGTACAATGGATATTATATATAAATATTTTGTTTCCCATCTTTTTTCGAATGACAGCATTTTACAACAAATATGATAAAATAAAGTTGATATGATGATATATAATAACTTGATGAGAATTGTATTATATTGTATTTATGGCTCCAATCATTAAAAGATCAAATACTCTGCTGTTAAAATGTAATTAAGCTCCCAGTGGCTACTGCTGCTTCCATTCTTAGAAAAGTAAATGAGTATGACCACGAAATCACACACTGCACATCAATCCACTGCATTGTGAGGTGAAAACAAATGACCCATGACATGCCATTTCCAACAATGTGGCATTTTGACAAGTGTAGACTCAGACGAGTGTGTGCAGTCTCCATCTAAGCTTAGAAACTCCTAATGATGCTCAGTTAGTAGCTTAACGGTCGTAGATTATTCAAGCGACTAGCAAAGGCTCTGATCAGACTGCGCATATGCGCAGGCTGGTCTGAGCCTTTGCTGGTTGCACATACCACATTGTTGGAAATCTCATGTCGTGGCTCAAAAAATACTTACATTAAAAATGAAATTCATTTCCAAGATAGAACTTTATAAAAGTAACCAGTAAATATACTGATCAGATGTGGCATGATGCAGCATCAGATCTGACTCTGCTCTGTTCACCCAAAAAACATAAGTCTATTTCCATTTTACCGTGGTCAAGTGCAGATCCAGAGGGGGGATAGGGATTCCGGACCCCCCCCCCCCTGAAAAATCGCAAAAATATAGTGTCTCTTACCAATACTGGTCTGGATCCCCTGTAAACCCACAAAGCTGCCAAGTCAGCATTCAGTGATTGCCACCATCGTCCCGCCAACGAAACGCCATTTAAATGGCGTTTCGCTGGCGGGCCGATGATGGCCCGCTTATAGTGATACTTGAATCCTCCCTCCCCTTATCAACTAAAGAAAAAGTTGTCAAAATTCGACCCCCTCTGACAAAACTTCTGGATCCGCGCATGGTGGTTGGATGGTATTTGACCATGTCACATTTAAATGATACAATGTAAATAGGGTTTAAAACTAAAACTATGCGTACCTTTTATTTGCCTCATCCTACCAATGATTTCATTGGCTAGCTGAAGAGGGGAAGAATGTAGTCCTACTCCTGAAGACTGTATTGTCCTGTTGAGCAAATGGATGTCAGAATCTACCAGTAGACTCCTGATTATTTCTATATTATTGAAAACTCTCTGAATGTGGTCTGCATCCGCCATAGCCAAGAGGTATTCAAAACTGCAGAACGTGTGTTCTTTAAATCTTGCTATATCTCCTGGAATACAAAAAGTGGGCATTGGTCCGAATGTCACTATCAAAACAACTTCAAACATATACAGAGAGTATTACTTGACTTTTCGCTTACTGCAAAGGCGGCGCCTCATGAATGCGTAATTAGGGCTGGTCAACCTTAGGAATAGGTAAAAGCTGAAAAGGAGGCGTGGTTTTATTCAAAAGTAACTGTTTCATCTTGTGCCACAATCTAAGTCATTATTTAGTCCTTAAAACGCCAGCAACATAACCATCTGAAAATGTCTATTTAACATAAGCAGGGAGGCAAACATTGTGAACCCAGATCAGACTGCTCCTGAAGGAGCAGTCTGATCTGTGTCCACACTCTTTATCTATGAGGCTTCAAATAGTTTAGTGGACGACAAAAACATACATTTTGTGATTTTGCGCTTTAAGGGTTAGTTAGGATTTTCATGAAATGCACACATGTTTGCTCGGCTCAAAAAGCTTATAAACTCTTTACCAAACTATAAATAAAACCTGATTTCCCTTCCTTAGCAGATGAAATAGCCGAACCAGACCGAGATATGAATATTAAAGTTGCCGCCTTTACAGTGAGGGAAAAGCCAAGTAATACCATACACAATTGCAAACAAATGTACTATTAAAGGATAAAAATATAAATATATTCTGATGGTGCGCTTTTCTTTTTTTATCAGTAAATTTGTATTTGACAGGTATTAAAATACAAGTACGAATGATGTTTTGATCTATGTCTAATACTACCATTGACGCTATGTTAAACAATACTTCAGAAATAAGGGTGAGGTTGGTACCGTTAAACATGTTTAAGCCCTCTAGTGATTTTTCGCTAACTAATCTAAGCTGGTGCTTCTTTTGTGGATCATTTTGTTATTTACATGCATGTTTTATGTTTATCTTTGTTATGCTGTCTTGTCTGTTCATGGCAGCCTTACGATAACTTGGTGGGAAAGAGCTGACGTCTTCGCTCACTTGTGGGTTTGTTTTCTCATGATAGAATCCAGAAAGTTTTTTCAGAGCGGGGAGAACTTTGACTACGTTTTTTTTTTTTTTTTTTTTTTTTTTTTTTGTTTTTGTTTTTTTTTTAGATGATACCACTATAAGCGGGCCATCGTCGTCCCGGCAGTGAAACGCCATTTAAATGGCGTGTCGCTGGCGGGACGATGGTGGCACATCACTGAATGCTGAGTTGGCAGCTTTGTGGTTTTACAGGGGATCCAGACCTGTATTGGTAAGAGACCCTATATTTTTGTGGATTTTGGGGGGGGGGGGTCCAGACCCCTATCCCCCCTCTAGATCAGCACATGTTTCTTGTTTTTTTGTCATTTTCCCATTGGTGTTCTGGGTCAGGTATGCTACTCGACTTTATAGATTACTGATATTTGCCTTCCTATCTATTTTTATAAGGGATCTTTCTTCTTTGCTCTAGGTACTTATTGGCATCATACAAGAAACAAAATGATGCCAAATGATGACCCGCCTGCAGATTTAGACTGACACGTGAGATGATGCTACTAATGTCATACACGTGTAGTCAATCTTTAAATAAGCAATCACAGCTCAATAGTGTGGTAACATACATTTTTTGTTTTATGTCTGCGCAATTGTGTACTCCCAACATACATTATGTTTATATTTTGTGTTTGTGAGCTGTGTTGCCTCTGGTTGGCAGGCTTGGCTGACCCTTCGCTGATTTTATATGTGATAATTAGCAATCTCCCATGGTTCATTTTATACTCCTTCTCACACACAACATAGGTTTAGATAATCAAATATTTTCAGCGTAAAATTGTAAATAATTGAGCCTTGACATGTGATTTCCAACAATGTGGCATTTTGACACGTGTAGACTCAAACGAGCCTGTGCGGCCTCCTTTTAAGCTTAGAAACTCCAATGATGTTCAGTCAGTAGCTTAACACGCATAGAATATTCAAGCGACTAGCAAAGGCTCTGGTCAGACTGCGCGTATGTGCAGGCTGGTCTAGCCTTTGCTGGTCGCACATACCACATTGTTGGAAATCTCATTTCAGGGCTCATTATTATTTTATTCTTACCTATAATTTTAGAATATGTTTTGGGAGCTCAAAAATGCCTCACCAAGATTGGTCTTTTGAGTGCCCACAACATATTTTTTGTTTGAGCAGTAAAAAAATGTTACACACTCTTAACTAAAGGCCTGCGACATGATATGTCCTTTAAAATCTTGTTGTCTGATAAAAATAATCATTCTTTAAAGGACCTCGGACAGTTTCCTATTCAATCTGCCCAAATTTGGACAGCCTGTGGCTAGGATAATGCATAACTGACAACTATAGTTATGTGCTTAAATTATACCCTTACATTTATAGCACCTAGCAAAATAAAAATATTTTGAAAATATTGCATAATTATGGCAGAAATTTAGGGTTTAGGGGGTGGGGGTATTTTTGTGATCAAATTTTATTTCACAGAAAGTCAAAGATTTGTCGAGTATTCACCTAAATACATGTAAATATTATGTGGGCGGCATAAAACTTGAGACGAAAGTGATGCGTTTGCATAAAATTCGGGTTGAGAGATTACATTGTTTCATCTAAAGAAGTGTGCTGTCAATGACTTTTGACTATTACCTGTAATGTTTCAAGTTCATCCAGTTGATTTGTGCACTGTGGTGTATCATATCTGCATACTGTATAAATCATAGTCTAGATAAACACAGATGTGGAGCGTAAAATTGTTAATATTTTTCTTACACATCAGATTTAATCTATAATTTGGTGCTTAAAAGAACCGTCTCATTGTGACGGTTCTTTTGAGTACCCACAACATATGTTTTGGTTGAGAAATGAGACAATTAATTACTTTTTAAGCACTCATAACTATAGCCCTGATACATGCCATTTACCTACAGGTCTTTTACAAAATAAGTTTCTAATAAGGTTTTATAATAAAGTGTTTTTGAGCATTTTGACATCGTTCCCCCCCGTGACCATTCATGCCGTTTTTATATGATGTGTAAAATGTAAAACTACAACTGTATGCAAAATGATTAGTTTGGTCACGATGGGGAAAGCACTTCAGTAAAACTTTATCTATTTTCATTATGTTGAATAGCAAAAACAGAGTTTTCAGCCCATATTTTTCAATTGGTACTTGTCCAATGAGAAAACGGCTTTTGTGGATAAGTCGAGGATTGAACCCACTATATTTTTCATAGAAAAAATATCATTTTCTTTGAAACTTTTCTCTGGTCATTTTTATGGGCAATCCTTCATTAAGACTGTCCGAGGTCCTTACCAGCTTTCATTAGATGATACCACAGTTCTTGAAGCCGCCTCGTATTGTACTTCGTATCACTGTAGACCAATGGCTGCGGGCACAGAAGCCGATCCATGTCCTCTTGGCACATTTCGTTCTCTTCCTGGCCCAGAAAAGGGTTGTTGGTCTTCCAGACTTCCAGGAAAAGATCGGCAATGTCCGTGTGAATGCTGATTATTACGTCGGTATCAGAGAGATACCGCTGGCGAGCGATGATTGAGCAACATTTGTATCCCCATCTTAGAAGTGTCCTACCATATATGTGTCGTCTTGCCAGGAGAGCACCTATAACACACACAATACAAAATTGAATTTATCATATGACGTCGCGTCTGGAATTGAAATAACGCCATGCAATAAAATCGATAAACCACTTGTGGTTTATAGATTTACGGGAAACGTTATGACGTACATAACAACGTAGCGTACATAATGACAAAAGTATAAAGTTTTTTACGCCAGAAATGAGATTTCAAAGTATGTGTCATATGATAAATAGAATCTATCATTTGTGCTCTTGTATTATTGACTTTATTAAATTCATGAGAAAAAGAGATAGAATGCTCAGCAAGCCTCACATTTTATCTCTTTTCCCCAACTCATTTAATAAATTCAATAAAACATGAGCAGTCATGTTAAATCCTCTATATATGGTTCAGCTTTTTTCAATTTAGGTGTTTATCACATCAGCGTTAAACATTGTTATACATGTATGCGGTGCTATCTAATGGGGATGGAAGTACAAACTGTTTAGTATGAGCCTGTATAGACGTCCCTTAATGTTGTGTTGTATATACCTAGCAGAGAGACAGCGCATTTATCGATGCTCATCTGATCAATTGCTGCTCATACCAAAGGCAATAATATGCTATCAAAAGCATTTAAAAGAGTTTAGTATAGGCAGCCATTTGTGCACCAATATATTTATGCTTAAGATTTCTTTTTTCTTTAAAACTATTATGCGTTTAATTTCTGCATTTCAAATGGAGACAGATAGGGGTTTTATGGTAAAAAAATAGTTATACGAGTTTTTTCACCTTTGTTTTACCACTTTTAAATGAAACTATTGTTTTCAGAAGAAAAAAGCAACAACATTGGTTTCTAAAATGACCCTCTGTATCAAAGCTTTTATAAATATGGAAGATAATTGTTCTTTAAATCTAATGAATCATGGAGTCATTAGAGCGAAACTAAATTTCTTCTGGATATGCCATGCTGTTGGCGAAAATTATTTTTTGGATTTACAATTTTGGTAAGATTAAATTTGATATTAGCTGAATATAGAACTTGCAAAAACTAGAGAAGCTTACTAATTTGTCAATTTCAAATCAATTTTATAGGCGGATTTAGATGTTTGATTCTAATGCTGCGAATGTTATGAAGTGGTTTACAGTACTGAAATGGCAATCAGTTCATAATAGTTCGGTAATTCTCTGCGTCTGCGCTATGGACACACTCGTTTAGTTGGTTTTGTCATATAATATGAGAATGCATCCTGACTGTGATGGTGGGATAGAAAATTCCATCCCTTGCAATCACCGTTTGGAATCACGAGGCTTGCCGGTTATCGCGAGGAACAGCTTTTTCTATGCCATCCTAACACAAATATTAGATTATCTTTCTTTTTTATATCATTTAATACCAAATTTTTATATATAAAAATAAGCTTCCAGAAGTTCCTGAATACTCAGAAATGCGACATTATGATGACGTCACACTAACGTGACAGCCTAGGTAAGATGACATTGTTGAGATAAAGATTTCTATCCCAGGATAAAATCTTAGATGTACGTTTCCAGTGTGCCAGAATGGTTATAAACAAATATATGTGATTTCCAACAATGTGGCATTTTGACAAGTGTAGACTCAGACGAGCCTGTGCAGCCTCCTTTTAAGCTTAGAAACTCAAAATGATGTTCAGTCAATAGCTTAACACCCATAGAATATTAAAGCGTATGCGCAGGCTGATCCGAGGCTTTGTTGGTCGCGCATACCACATTGTTGGAAATCCCATGCCACGGCTCAATTATATATGACCATCACGATAGCCAAAGTATAGAGAAAACGGTTGGTTGCAATTATGAATATATGTAAGAAACTGATTTTCTAAAATGTATTTTTTACCAGAATATTTTATCATTTAGAATCTATGAATCTGTTTTACTCATTTGCTTACTCAAATCATACTCACTTACTGTTAGAATATATGCAGAACTAAAGCTCTCGTCTAAACTAGCAGATTTACGATACCATTATAACATCATGGTTTGAGGCAAACAGTGACTTGTATAAGAATATATCATGAGTGTGATGGTAGGATAGAAAAAGCCGTCCCGAGGATCACCGTTTGGCATCACGAGGCTTGCCAAGGGACAGATTTTTCTATCCTTCCCTCACACTCATTATAGATTCTTTATCTTGCTCACCACTGTTTTAACAAGCTTCCAGAAGTCCCTCAATACGCTAAGATGCAATTGCACATGATGGCGTCACTTAAACATTACAATGACGTAACTTGACGACCATGTGCGTGAGTTCCAATACAACCAACGTATATAGCCCTCATGAGGGAGCGCAGTGGCTCAGTGGTAGAGTGCTTGACTCGAGACCGAAGGACCGCGGGTTCGAGCCTCACCGGCGTCACTGCGTTGTGGTCCTTGAGCAAGACACATTTATCCTAGCTTAGTACTGGTTCAACCCAGGAAGACCGTCCCGCATAACTGAAAGATTGTTGAGTGGACGTAAAGAATCAAATCAAAACAAACAAATATAGCCCTCATGTGTCAGCCTGGGTTAGATAGCCTGGGTAAGATAAGATTTTCTATCCCAGGGTAAAATCTCACATATCCTTATCCGGTGTGCAAGAATACACTTACCTAGTTCATCTTTAATAATTGCCCAGGCTTGGCCAGGGAATCTAAGAACATCAGGCACAGACTTTTCATAGATAGATACAAGCACGCCATCATTAGAAGACAAACAGTCTAATAGTTCAATCTCAGTCAAACCAAACCTGGAGAGAGTTATGTATTTACATACAGCCCCTATGACAGTTTTGCCAAACACATCTTCTAGATGATCCAATTTTGAATTTAACAAATGTTCTATTGTTATTGGCAGTGGAAGACTACAAGCGGTTTGTTCACTGGGTTTATCATCCGACGTCCATTTACAAACACAGTTACTGATCGCTTCTACCATGAAGGGACAGTGACCCTCACTGAGAGCTTCGACAACAGTTAGATATTGTTCATTGGTTAGCTTGCGTTTGTGTTTTGCTAGGTTATTATACAATACATTTCGGCATTCATCGCTTGTCATTTTCCCAATGTATACAATGATATCTGGATTCAAGAGTTTACTTTCCAAGCGTTTGATAATCTGCAAGTTTTCATTACTTGTACACGATACAATTAAATGAAATTTTGGAGGCAGCTTTGCTGCAAGCCAGTCCACTTGAGATGTATCAAACGTCGGACTGCTTGTTATTTGCAGGTTTTCCAGACTGTCTATCACAATGAGTAATTGTTTCATGCTTTTTGAGACCCTGTTTGTAAGACCATGGAAGAAACTTGTCAATTTCTGTAAGGAGTAAGTCTCAATATCAAGCTCTTGTTTGAGAATTAAGTTTATTTGACAACAAATACGTCTGAATATGTCTTCAATAATACATGATCGCGTTGTTAGTCCTACAAATATAGGAATGATAATAGCGTCTCTTCCAAATAATTCCTTCGCCCTGTAACATATTTTCGCCATCATTCTCGCCTTACTGCAGCTGTTGGGACATTTCAGGATACACAGCTGATGTTCTGCTCGTGAGCCATTGATCAACATGGACTGTAGTTTTGTAAACGTCTTCTCGCATCCTCCTAATGGTGTTTCGCGGTACAACTTTGCACAGTGGTGTAAATGAATCAGAGATTCCACACAATTATAACTTTTGAAAGGTGTTTCTGGAATAGACCTGATTGTTGTAACACTCTTATCCACAAGTTCATTTATCTTTGTGGTTATTGCCGCAATGACGTTTTCAACATTATCATCTGGAGTTCTTTTGTTGTTTTGAATCAGACAATCTTCTGTCAATTTGAAATTCAGATAGAGAATATTGGAGTCACTTATTATGCTTTCTATATCTTTCTTCAGTTTTTCAATGCTTGGATACAATCCCTGTGAAACGTCTGGTTTAATTGTTTTATCCATGCTTTGTTTTACGTGCCCAGAGTTTTCTGTTCCATTTAGTAATTCAGATTCTAACGCTGTAATAGATCAAATTGAATGTTATCACTGCATTTAATTAGGTAAAGTCAGGTAACTTCGGACATCAGGTAAATTCAAGCATACATCTGCAAACAGTGGAAATCATGATGAGACGGCTCCTTATGAGCCGTCTTATCAAGATTTTCACTGATTGCTTTGTAAATACATTTTGTATTCCAATAATTAAAATATGAAACAAACAAGGTCGCTGTCCGAATTTACCTAATGTCCGAAGTTACCTGAATTTACCCTAGAACGGCAAAACTCACATGTGATAAGTACCAAAAGTTTAAGATCTTGCCTAAATGGCTGTATCCAACAAAGGTAGATCTACAGATTAGAACTCACTAATGTAATCAAACGTTTGATCCAGTTCAACAGCCAAAATATATTTTAAAAACGTATAAGGAATTGATTTAACATGTATGCATCTTTTTGTGTTTATTCATATGACAGAGTTAAAAAATTGAACTAAAATTGAAAAAAGAAAGCAGATTTATTTTTGTTGATGGCAAGATAAGGCCACGCTATCTGGTAACAAAGCGTTATTATATACATTGGACTGGTCGAATATAGACTGATACGTGGCGCTCTGAGAGTAGTATAACAAACGCATAAACTTTTAACAAACTATTTTACTTTCAAAGCAAGTTACCAAGAAGTATCTGCCGATTGCAAAACTAGAAAGGACACAAGGTTAAAAAAACACAGACCCCCCCCCCCACAAACAATGGGAAGTTCATTAAACAATAGATCAACAACAACAGAACCATCGCCTTAGAACGGACAGCAGCCTGAGCCAGTGGGGGCTTAATTGCATTTACCAGCGCCAAATCTTCGCCCAATACCTTTCTTGAGTAAAATTCATTTAAAATTTACAAAGTCTTAATATTTCAAATAAGTTTTGCATGAAAGTTTTCGCAGGGGTCCAAGACAGGGGTTGAGTGTCAGGGACTCAGAAAAACATACATATACAGTAAAACCTATGTAAAACGGCTACTCAAAAACAGACTAAACAAAGATCTTAATAATAATTGGTAGCTTAATGACGGTCGAAAGTATGGAGCATTCTGCAATACATGTACATTTGACCTGCATTCAGCGATAATTGGTCATGAAAACCAAATTTTTGTCTTTTTGAGAGTGTCCGTTTTACACAGGTTTTACTGTGCATGACTTACTTTGTATGTTTCGGAAAACAAATATGCAGCCATCACTAGATATCTTCAGTGCCGTTTTTATTTCTTTTTCCAAAACTGAAAAATATGCAGTAAAACATCAATAGGTCAAACTCTGATAGCTTAACTTGAACTAAATTTGAAACAAGTCCGACTTGGACAAGGGGACATGTCTAAAATAGTTTATCACTAATCAAAATGTGTTATTGATACTTAAAATGACTTCATAAGGCACCGCTTTTAATTAAGTACACACAACGCATCATTTGAAAAGAAATAAAGAAATGTCCCATAAAATCAATTGTATATAAGAATGCATCGCGAGTGTGAGGGTGTGGTAGAAATATACGTCATGAGGATCATAATTTGGCATTGCGAGGCTTGCCGAGTGATGACAAATAATGATCCTGAGGGACGGATTCGAGTCAAAACGCTTCAAAAAGGCAACAACTGACACAATGTTATCATGGTCATTTACGATTACCTTAAAATACCAAAAGAATTTCCCTCGAAACATGCAAGGTAGATAAATAAACAGTGCATCCGTTTGATTATCAGATTTTCAAGTCTCTCAGGAAATATACCCCATATTTTAAACTAAGGTTGACTCATTTCCATAAACTGTGTCATCCCCCGTGATCATGGCACATTTTCTAATCACAATCTGTTTATTATGCATACAGATGTTGTGATAAAAATGCTATTAACTTCATGTGAACAACAATACTTGTCACATAATCTATCAGCAACGTTAACTGTACTGCCACACACTGCTTTACCTTCAGTAACAGCTTAACTGCCATTGGTCTTGGGCTAACATTCCAGCTGCTTTAACATGCGCGAATCCAGAAAGTTTTGCCAGAGGGGATCCAACTTTGACGTTTTTTTTAGTTGATGAGGGTTGAGAGGATCCGAAAACCACTATCAGCATTGTATCTGGCTCACGTTTGTGATGTCTAATTGTGAAGCTGTCGCTTTCTCATTGGTATTCTGGGTCAGGTGTGGTGCTTGATTGCATCGATTCCTGATCTTTGCCCTTTTTTACTTTGGAAGCTGTGTGATTTTCAGAGGATCCGGAGCAGTATTGCTAAGAAACCCTATATTTTTTTGTGATTTTTCAGGGGGGTGGGCGGGTCTGGACCCCGTGCCCCCCTCTGGATCCGCGCATGTTTAAACTCTATATATGTTCGATTGTATTGATCCAGAGATTAACTACACCAATAACAAGTAGAACTGATTAAACTTAATCACTAGGGTAAAGTCAGGTTACTTCGGACATCAGGTAAATTTAGACAGTGACTATTTTTGCTTCATACTTTAATTACTGGAATAAAATAATAAATTAACTAAGCAAACAGTGACATTCCTGATGAGACGGCTCATAAGGAGCCTCTCATCCGGATTTCAACTGCTTGCAAACGTATGTCCGAATTTACCTGATGTCCGAATTTACCCGACTTTACCCTACTGGAGAGTTGTTAGTCTCCAGCTGGTTAAATAGAAAATTAACTGTAGTTGTACACCAGAAGAGGTGACGGTTTACCTCTTTTGTGTTAACTTACAATTATTTTAAAGTGCAGAATACTTTATGAATCCATTTTATAGAGAGGTAAAATAATGACCCTGTGCATGAAGAAATATCATTATATCAAGACACAACTTGTATACAGGAAAACCTGTGTAAAACAGCCTCTCTCAAAAAGACCTAAAATTGGTTTTCAAGACAAATTATTGCTTAATGCAGGTCAAAAGTATTGCAGAATGCTCAAGGAGAGCATTCTGCAATACTTTTGACCTTCATTAAGCTATCATTTGTCATTAAGACCTTTGTTCTGTCTATTTTTGAGTGACATTTTTACACAGGTTTTACTGTACCAACTTAACTTATACATTCACAAGGCATCGCATTGATGTTGACTGGTCACATAGATTTTTACTTTGCCACTACTAAAAACCGTGTATACAATCATAATAAATCTAGTAACATGTACAAGACCATGATTAAAGTAACATGTATTTGGATCCAACTGCATAGGTCGGCACCAAATTTCTTTATAAAAGCGAGTATCAAATTATAAATTTACTCAAGGTGTCACCCAAGAACTGGTTCACAATAAATCAGAGAGAGAGAGAGAGAGAGAGAGAGAGAGAGAGAGAGAGAGAGAGAGAGGGGGGGGAGACGGTGGAATCATACCAGACTGAAACCGTTCGGAATGTCTCAAATCTCGACCATAAATACCAGCACTTTGAATCATGTGAACTAGCTCTCTCTGAGTTGATAGCCAAACAGTGTTTTCCTCCCTAAAATAGAGCAAAGCTGAAACATCACAGGTGAAACTTGATATCATAGGCATATTGAAGGCTTTTTAAACAAACCTTTTCCATCATTCATCACGACAAATACATGAGTAAATGTTTTCATTATTACATGTATTCCTAAATTCAAGAATTTGATGCTGATTTTCCATTAATACTGAATTAGGCTGATTCTGATTTTATTCATGATTATTAAGCCAATTAACATTTTAAACATCAATTTTTAAAAAGATGTAGACGTGCGCATTCTGCAAGTTTCAATGTCTGAATTTCCAAATTTCAGATATTTTGAAAGTTTCATCTTTCATCCATGCCAATCAGGGGCGTACGTACGTGTACGCAAAACGCATGAGAGTACAACTTTACGCTGCATGTATAGGGTTTTCAGTTACAGCAAAACCTATTTTAAGTAAACCAAAAAACGAACTTAATGACAAATGGTAGTTTAATGAAGATCGAATGTATTGCAGAATGCTCCCCTTGGAGCATTCTGCAATACTTTTGACCTGCATTAAGCGATAATAGGTCTTGAAAGCCAATTTTTGTTCTTCTTTTTGAGTGGCCGTTTAAGATAGGTTTCACGTATTTAAGTTTTTTTAAGAAGAATGCAACTAAAAGACTAATGTTTAGTTGCGTGCCTTGTGGGCTCATGTTAGCCCTTTGAAACGCCCTAAATCCATTTTCTGTAACAGGGCTTCACCCTGGCCCCATACAGGGGGATATCCTACAAACCCCCTCAAGATTGCGTACTCTATAAAATGCCTCACGAACGCGCCCGCCAATGGCGTTTACTTTGTCAGCTGATACTGTGCTTTGGTAGCGTATATGGCAAACAATAATGAACCTCGATCAGACTGCTCCCTTAGGAAGCGATTTTTACGCTCAAAATATTCGTTTATCTTAATATATACAGTGCGTAATTTCTAGGATAGTCTGAGGTTTCATAGCTCGTCTATGCGATAAGCTCCGAATCTCAAGAACTGGTAAATGTGAAATTTATGCAACGAGTGCAAGCAAAACCACTTTCTACATGTCAATCACGCAGATTTAATGTCTCCGAGGAATAGAGTTAGCGAACTTGTCAATATCTTAGAATTTAAACGCGTCTGATTTACAACCAATCAAATGAAATCCATTGCCTGATTAACTATAGACTCTACTTTAACCATAGTCCGCTATAAATATGTACATCTATCTACAAATAGATAATCTAGAAAAACGGAATGTTCCGAAATAGATAGAAAAAATCACATTAAACATTATTTTCAAAAAAACGTTTGTTCGAATATTCGATTGGTTCACTAGGTAAGACATTGCGACATACATTTACCTGGTTCGTCTTGGAAAAGTAAAATGATTAATCATTGTCAAATATAAGCGTTCTTATAAAACAAAGTACCGTTTTATGTTTTACTTCATTTATCCTATAATTTGGTGTGACCCGTCACGCGAAAAGGGACGAGTTGGGTGTCATATAGTGAAATTCATTTTTTCCGCGTTTTGAATAGAGAATTTTATGACGAATCAAAAATATTAACATGTTGGTGGGTTCTTGATCATTTTGGGTCTCAAAATGTCCAAAGAAGATGGGTACCGCCCTGAAGCGCCACAAACTTTCTATTGGACTTATTGTAACGTTACATGTACATCATAAAATCCAGCAGATTAACACACGTTATAAGATATTGCAAAAGGACGTTACAATGTATTTGTTGTGATCAATTTTCTTTTATCTTCTTCTATTTATTATTCCTCTCATTCTTCCTCCTCTTTTTCTTCTTCAAATGTCGCACCAGATATTTTTTCTAGCCTTCAGCTACACTATAGTGTCAACACTTAGTCAACTTAAAAAAACAAAAAAACAACTTCACACTGACATATTTTGTGTTGTTTAAAAATTATTTTCCTCGTTGTTAATGCACCAAACTTGATAATAAGGATACAATTTGAAAGGAAATTGAAAAACGCAATAAACAAAATTTATTTATTCGCCAAAGTGTCTTACTTCCTGAAAAATGATATAGTAAAACTACAAAATACTGAAAAAAATGAGTTTTCGTTGACGTCAACGGGAACGTCGCAGAGCCATAGCGTAAAAGATTTTTTTTCTCAAACATTTGTACATTTACTACATTATCAGTTGAATGTTTTTAGCAAATATTAGAATATGTATACATTGTTATGCTATTTCCACCAGCTTTCTGCTAGTATATAGCTTATTGTCGCCCGCCTTTTAGAGAGAGTGATAAGCATAGTATCCGTGGTGTCTTGTTTGTGGAGCGTGGTTCTGCTCGGCCGCCATGTTTGTGCAGCTCCTTCTACAGTTTACGTATACCGATAGAGTTGAAACTTGTCATTGCTTACAGATCATCAGATGCGCAAGTGGTTTATATACAATACTCAGTCAAATTGATTTCAATCACTTTTTTAGTTGTGACCATCGACTGCTACCAATGTCTCATGATATTGATTGTTGGTATGTGCATGGGTTTTAATATGATTCTTAAATCAGGTCGTTGGACAAAACCCACTAGAACACCTTTGGAGGAACGGTTATGTTATCTGTGTAACACTTTGGAAGATGAGTGTCACTTTGTTTTAGAATGCCCTGCGTATAATGAATTTAGATGTAAATACATACATAAATACTATTGGAAACGTCCAAGTATGTCGAAATTTACTGAGCTAATGACCACTGATAACAAACCGATCTTGCAAAAATTAGCGTGTTTTGTCCAAAAATCTTATGCTTTAAGAAATGAGTTACTTTATACACAAGCATAGGCGTATTAATTGTACCTTTAACACATATTGAAATATTGTAGGTATATATTTGTACCAGTCTTAAATTGTTGCCTTCTCCCGAAAGGGGTATCTATACATACATACATATATACATATATATGTATATGTGTGTATATGTATATATGTATGCTGAATTACAAATTTTAAAAAAGATGTGGCAATGTAATTAATGAATAATTGCTTGGTTGCAATAGGGTCTTGGTCATTCCTTGTGGCACCAACTTTCCAGATGAGATCGTGCATTAGCAGGTCTGATTTGGGTCGTGGTGCATCAGGTATGTGGTAAAAATCTGTTAAATGCTTTGTAAACTTGTTATACTTTCCTCAAAAGAACATAATCGATTGACCCTTACAAGTAAATGGAAACTAGTCTCAGTATAAATTAAGTTTATACCACAATTGCTTAGTACCATGCTTTCATGTCATGAATATACTTTACTGTTATATTTTTGTGTGTAGCTCATGGGCCAATAGGCCTTTTGCGAATAAAATTATCTTATCTTATCTTATCTTAAATTTTTTGTCACCATTTTATGCTTTGCACTTAAACACAAGTCTGAGGCTTGCATAGTAACTATACTATAAGCATGTGAAAAAAAACTTTACCTATATGGTTTATAGCCTGCTGATTGTTGGTTGGTTGGTTGGTTGATTTTGTTGCTTTACGTCCCAAGTCAACAGCTATGGTCATTGCGGGACGGTCAGTTCACCTAACCACACTTTTTCCTGGGCAGGCTTGAACAAGCGGTTAACCATTAATTTGTGCACATACTTTCGCTTGTAACTGACATTGGAGGAGAATGACCGTAGAAATTATTTCATGATCAATCTCCACGAAAGTATGGGACCGGGCCGGGGTCGAACTCGCGACCCCTGGATCTGCAGTCAGATACGCATCTGTAGCCAGACACGTTACCGACTGCGCTACGCGGCCCGGTACCTGCTGATTGTTTGAAACTATGCATGTACAGTCACGGGACATAAGTATTCGCCTACTTGGGAAAGTATTCGCCTACTTGTGACGTCGCCGTTTAAATTAGCGTCAATCCAGATTTTTTGCGAAAATTATTGTCGCAAAACTACAGAAGCTAAAATCATGGAAAATTTACCAAATGAAAGCAAATTGATTTACGCAATAAACATATTTATTGAGGCTTCCTGGTGTCTATTGTTTTCGCATGGTAGTCATTTAAACACAAAGACAAATTAAAATTTCATTATTTCGGTGACGTTAACGTCAGCGTAAATGGGAATCGTGATATTTGAAATTGTACACCCAATTTAAACCGCGTTCTCATTGAGAACAAAAAGCATAATTATTTAATATTTAATTGTATATTGCTATTTTCTATTTGCTTTTCATCCGTGTAAGTTTTGTAAAAATGCACTCATTAACTTCGTCAAAATATTTTTGCAAAAAAATCTGAAAGTGCACTGTTTTAAACGGTAATCTCACAAATGTCTGTCCAGGCAAAGTATTGCGGGTCAGATCGTCGCGGCATGGTACATGTATATACATATGCGAAGTTCTTTGGGACTGTTTCACGTTCATATCAATGCTAAAAGCGGCAGGTAAGCGTATATTTACTCCGCCTAGTTTTGGGAAGGAATGTTGAAGATGCTGCTGTAAAATTATAGCCCGCTGCCCTTAGTCCCTAATGAAGGATGCATAACCGGTATTTTTTTTTAATCTTATGACGAAGGGGGAATTAAATATGCAGATACTATTGGTCTGTCAATATTATTTTGTCTACAGCAAAACCAAAAATATATATATAAAATATATATAAAGACTAAAAAGAAGCAAAAATTAAATTGGAATACCGAAGCTCGGAATCGAACTTGGGCCGTTTGCGTGAGAGTCAGGTATCGTAGCCGTACACCATTGCAGAAATTTTAATGATCTTGCTTATAATTATTTCAAATCACATTGCATTATCATGAATTATTTTTTCATATGTTTATTTAATTCACTTTAAGTTCCCAAAGGCCATTTTGAATTTTTCATAAAACGCTGCTTATGCCTCTGCTGTACTCATAATACACTAAATTATTCGTTAAAGAAAAACTGTAGCAAAAATTCGTTCTTTCCCGATGACAACATCACTACGTCATCATATAAACTTAGATATATCATTCAGTAGGGAAAAGAAATATTTTTTCACTTTTCCTTAGAAGCTTGATGTCGTCCCTAGGGGGGGAGGGGGGGGGGGGCGGGGGGTACTCTGAAATTTTTTTTACATACGTAGGCTCGGGTTCTTTTTTTGGGTTCAAAATTTGAATTTCAATATTTTTGGGGTCTTCAAAAAAAAAAAAAAAAATTGGGGTATGAAGATTTTGTGGACATTTTTGGGGGTCACCACAAAATTGGCCTATATTTAGGGGTCATTTCTATGCATTTTAGTTTTTTTCTTAAGGGCAAGGTACAGAATGGGGGATATTTTTGGCGGTTTCTAAAATTTCAAACATTTTTTTGGGTGCTCGAAATTCCTGATATTTTTTGGGGGCGAACAGTAGATGCTGGGCCCGAGCCTACGTATACAGAAAAAAATAGAGTAGGCCTACCCCCCTGGGGATGTCGTAAGTAATAATTGAAATTAAAATAAAGATTACAATTATTTTAACTTAATAATCAGGGCATCGTTTTTGTTTTGTTTTTGTTTTTTCAGAAAATTTGCAAAATGCTGAAAACTTCAAAGTGATATTATGAAAAATCTAGCGCGATGACATATCCTTTTTATTTCATAAATTGACAGTCCATACATAAAACAAACTGTATGCAAAGAATTAAAAAGATTATAATGTGGGAAGTATTACCCGCAACTGCCCTTAAATTAGTAGGCTTAAACCATTTAAACCATATGAGAAATAGTTCTAATCATAAACTGGACTGCGTGGACGATTCTCGACCCAACTTTAACTTACGAACATGGGTCACATATATTATTTCGGATATTTCTTAGGTTTCAAATGCATTTATTTGCAAGTAAGTGTTGAATATGCTCGTTGGAAACAGTGTATTACGTGCGTATTTGATTAATATGTAACCAAAATGTAACTAAAATATTTATGTAAGAAAATAAAAATAAAAAAAAATATCATGAATTGTAAAGGGTCAAGATTCGAACCCATATCTTTAAAGTGCTACAAATGTAACCACATCCTATTACTAGGGATTGGATAACCATTGCATTTATAATTAGTGTACAACAATTTTAAAGAGAATTTCATCAATGATTCCGGAAGATGGAGGGAAAGGTCGCTGAATATTCATCGTAATCAGTTATTTCTCATATTAACTGCATTGTTGCACGTTGACTTGATCAGCATTGCCTATTAGTCTGCAGCCTATAATTTCTAAGGCCCCTAGAAAATGGTTTTGATAGCATTTTTTGTTAATGCTCGGCATCCATGCTAGAAATGTTCCTTTGGGTATGACAAAGTACCCAAGGGTGGATGCCACGTCTGAAACTTCAAAATAAGGTCACAGTAAGGTCAAAGGTCAAATAGGTGCATTTTCCTATTAGAATCGCTATTAGGGTGTTTTATATTGCTATACATGCTATCTAAATCATTCTTATCATTTTTAATATGCTAAAAACTAAAATGTCAGATATTGAAATGTTGAAAATAATAATGTGTGAAATGTTATAGCTATTATTGGATAGAAAAATGTACTTTCCATAGGAATACAGTGATTTTGGAGTATATTTTTTATATGTAGAGTCTTTTTTCAAGGTCATTTTTAATCATGCCTTAGTCAAATACCTCTCAGAAAGAATGGTTGTGTTATTTGATTGGTAATGGAGTCTTCAATACATTTAAATGGGGTTTTACTATGACAAAACACATAGAATAGGGCTGGAGTGAACTTTGCACAATTCTGGGCATGGATTGGCTCTTTGCCATGTGTTTTGTATGTAACAGCAAGTTACAGAAGAAACCCTGAATCTGAAATATCACAGAGATATTTATCAAGACAACAATCAATTATTGATGATGAATGAATGCATCTTGGTCGCTAGCTGTGTGTGCTCTTAGGCCCCACTATTCATGTATCCAATTGATTAATCTGACTATGTCATTCCAAAAACTTTATCAGACGCCTCAAAGGATGAACTATTTTTCTCTTCAGAGACAGATTCTTAAAAATGTTCCTCTGAAGATGACACGATGACAAAATGATTTAAGTCTGTTACAAGAAATGGTCCACGCTGTCATCAAAATTCGAAACTAATGCTGATCTGAAGAAGACACCTGGTCACACTGATCTATGGCAAGAAACCAACACAGAAAACGTTGAAAATATCATTCCCGAGAGTCTGTTTCTGTTTATTAGTCTCCATTTTCAGAGCATGGATATTTTAGAGGGTTGGTAGGGAGAACCAGTTTGAAACTGTGATGCCAGGAGGGCTATCAAAACATAATAAATATAAAGTGTGCCAAACCACAAAAAAGTTTGTCATCAAACGCAGCAAATATCTGTTTAACTAAGACCAACCCATTGAGTGGATAAAAAAATGTGACAAAGTGTCTGGTGGAATTCCGAGACTATGTCTGATACTCCCAATTTCATCTTCTTTAATTGATGATCATGCCTAGAGCCATTCTCTTGGTAAATTACTAGGTTGTTGCACTTTTGGAAATTACACAGATGCCTTTGTGGCATCTGTTTTCAAACATTTTGGACACATTACGACACAAGTTATGTCAAATGTGATCGCTACTTAGGACAGCAGTTGATTAAATAGTCTACATGCACCAAACAGCCAGTCAAAATGAGATCAATCAGTAAACTTATTCAGGGCGCTGAAGTCCCATTACCTAGAGGACAACAAGGTAGATCTTGCAACAACATGTTAGTAGAACTTCTACAAAAAGCTGAATCATTGGCAGGTAATGATAAAGTTGTTGCTTAAGGTTGCTTTCAGGATCCAGTAGTAAACTTATCATGAATAGGCAGAAACACGTTTGGCTTTGAATGCCAAAGATGTTATACAGAAAAAGTACATGCAAGTAATTGTCAATTGCAGAGGTACTGATGTGTTACGTCTTCTTTACTACCTTGGTTGTACAAAATATGAGGTATGGATTATGCCAGGAAAGTTAAAGCAGAAAAAGGGATATCCAGTGTACATTATTTTAGTGAAACTAGATACTGATATACCGGAGAACATACTTGGTTTTCATGGCCAGACAAATTGCGATACAAGCTCATCATTCTCTGGCACCAGCAAAATAAAACACATTAAGCAGTACCCACAGGAAGCTCAGAAACTGCTACAGTCATTATGTAAAAGATTTGAGTTTGTTTTGCCTATATGGCAACTACGTTGAAACAAAAATGTGTATATTGATCTGATACAATTCAATCTTCTCCAAGGCAAGAAAAGGATTGGACCATCTACAAAAGATGCCTCTGATTTGCACTATTTGAGAGTTGATTATCAGGCCAACCATTGGCTGAATGCTAATAATACTCAAATGGATGTTGGAACAGCAACTGACACAGGTGCATGGAAACTTGCAATTGGCGCTGACTCTGTTGTTGTTAATTCATTGTTTAATGTGTTGCTCCCATAATTGTATATGGGGACTCTGTGTTTTGTCCTTGTTTTGTAATGCATAACTTACATGTAGTATCCTTTCTAGTTTTGCAATCATCTTGACGAGGAACATAGAGCTGGTTGCTTTACTTTAATTTTCTTCGTAATGTCTTGTGACTGTCAGTGTTCTGTGGCTCTTCCTCACGATACCGTGGGTTGGAATGCAGTGTGTGTTTGTGGTATTTGCTGATCCAATGCACTTACTTTTGGGACTAAAAGCAAGATTTCCTGCTGTGCATGTAACAAAGATGTAAATGTTAAAGTCTAATCAGATCTGCATGATACAATGCGTATGCGATGCAGTGGGATGTGTCTATCCTGTAGGACTCCAAGTTGTCCTATTGGCAATTGAATATGTCGAATGAGCAGAATTCTCATTGCCCCACCTGTAGAGGTCAGGCTACCTGCAAATAGGTGTCTAAAATCATAAACATATCGGCACTTATTAGAAGGTAAGTGTATGGTAAAAGCAATCATACCCTAAACTGATAGATGTGAATAAAATTATATATCAAATCTATAGGGTCATGTTTCCTCAAATTTACATCTATAGTATTACCCGGGGGCCAATTTAGCGTACATTGCACGCCCCTGCTTACCACCCCAGGACAATTTTTCATGAGCGCCAAATTGTTCATTACGAGACCCCCAAACACCCTCATTCTTCAGAATCCATGAATGGTTACCATATAAACTATGAAATTTCATATATTCTAAATGGGTGTAATTTAAGGACAATATCTGTTTGTATTCCGGTGATCCCACTAAACATTTCGTCATATACATGAGAAAATGTCCTTCCAAGGGATGCAAGGAGGTATAATTACCAATCACCCCCTCCCCCAGGTTTATGGTTTTTTAAATGCTTTTCCCTGTTTTTTGTAAGGTTTAAATGTGCATTCATGAATATGCTAATGAGATCATTTTCATATAGCATCATTGGATGAATGGAATTGTCAAATTGTATCACTGATGGCATAACAAGATGCAACAGTGATAATATGGCAATCATGAAATCAGCTTATTTTTGTTTTAAATAATTTTCCTTTATTTTAACACCTTTATTAATATTCATAAATACGCAAATTATGCAAATAAGCTGTTATTCATATCAAGATAATGGAATAAAAGGCCTGTGTCTAAACTAATTTTATGTTAATTTTAGTTGTCTATGATAAGTAGCAGCTGAGATATTATTGATTTTTTAGGTAGGCCCCAATCTTGAATCACATTTTTTAATATTTTCATAATTTATTTTGAATGTGCAAAGTAGATAATTTTGCATATGTAACCATGGGATGAAGGGCATATGTCTATGGTTTAATTTGATACCATGTTTAGTAATCTAGGATAAGTAGCAGCTGAGATCTAATTAATTTTGAGAGCACACCCCATTCTAAAATCGTATTAGGGGTTGCCATGGAAACCATGTATTTTCACATAGCCCAGACATGTTGATTTTTAGAAAGAACTTGGTTCCAAATTAGGGGGTCCTGGTGAACAATTTGGTGCCCATAAACAAATGTCCTGGTGGTGCATGATAAGCTAAATTTGCCCCCAGACTATATTGTAGTTTAATTTGTACCGAGTCTGAACGTTTATCAGCATTAAGATGGTATTTTTTCTGCAAAATGTAAATTTAGAGGCTGTGGAATGCATTGGTGCCATTCTATGTTCATTTGCATCTGTTTTTATTCATATTGTTATTATTTTGTGACAAAGAAAAAAGTTGCTGTACTTATATATCATTTTTTTCTGCATAATTGCACTTACTTGACCTTTGACCTCACTGTGACCTTAAATCGAAAAATCACGCTTGGCATCCACCCCTATATTGTTTGTAATAGTCCAAAGAATGATTCTAGCCTGGATGCCGAGCATTAACAAAAAATGCCATCAGAAGTCATCGTAGAAATTAGAGGCGGCAGACTATCTAGGCATGTGCCTGTATCAGGTAATGATGACGTTGCGCTTTTTGAATGACGTCGTCAATGGCATTGAAAAATCTATGAATACGCCATTATCGCTAGTTTGAAGAGTGAACCAACTTGAAAACTGATAAATAGAGTACCAGGTTCGCGTCTTTTGATATCAAGTTTACAGGCTCGGCTTTGAGAAAGCATGTTGAATCGCTCGGCAAGCCTCGTGATGTCAACATGCCTTCTCAAAGCCTTGCCTGGTAAACTTGATATCAAAAGACACTCACCTAGTATTCTCTATGTCTCAGGTCAATCTTGCCAGACTATAAGTTATATAATAAGACAATAATTTTGAGTTGATGAAAAATACTCACATTTCGTCTGGCTTCGGCTGTCTTAATCTATAGTGAACAGGTATTGCATTGCTGTCTTTATTGTACCAGCTGGTCAACAGGTCCACTTCTGAAACAAACCAAATTGTCCTTTTCATTCTTGTGGTTTATCATGTACATATTGATACAAAAAGTATTGAATAGTTTTAAAGGGGTTACTGGTAAATTTTCTATAATTCCAACTCAATGCTTTTATCGTTTTTTTCGGAGATTTTGATTGGTCCGTTGGCAAAATTAAATTGTTTTACACTTCGATAAAAGCCCATGCGTAGGAATATTTGATAACAGTGGTAGATTGTGTTAATAATAACGAACTGTACATAAAACTATAACACTTTCACCAGTTTAAATATAGTTAAGCGTGTTCTAAAGCTTATTTAAAAGCCCTTACGCTGTACATGGTGGTGCATCTTCAAAGCCCAGGGGGAACTCTAAGAAATGAACAGGATGGGGAGATATGTGACGTCACTTAACAAACGGTCACGTCATTAAAGAGAATCGTCATCAAAACAATGTCAAGGCTCACATCAACAACGAAATGTTTCAACGCAGTTTGAACTTGTCAAATCGCACTTTTAAAATTGACGCTAAGATCTTAGATCTACTTCGGATATTTAAGGCAGGACTTGTGAAGGTAAGTGCTTCGATCCGTGCCGTGGTAGGACCTTTCAATGAGCCCAGCAAGCTGTGCGTATAATTGACACAGGAAAACATTTCCCAAACTAAATGGAGTTGTTTTGAGCCCAATCAGCCCATACTCACATATTCGCCCCAAATAGGGTGCAATTTCAATCATTATTTAGCAAAACAAAGTTTGAACTGACAGAATTTTCAAGATGGCTGCCCGATCGTTCTTAGACAGCGGCTTTTAAATTTAAAATTTTGTCAACAACCTTTTACAAATATGCTGTTTTGACCAACTCATCCTAACATATGTGCAGCTATTATAACTTACCAAACTTAGCTCAGCCATTGAAGCATCTGGAGACATATCACCAACTCATCCTAACATATGCGCAGCTATTATAACTTACCGAACTTAGCTCAGCCATTGAAGCATGTGGATACATATCATTGTTTAAAGACCCAACTTACCGAACTCATCGGCTATAATAGACAGCTATGGCAACTTACTCAACTTAGAACTTAGAATATAGGGACCTATCACATGTATGTTTGTTATCGTTATATATATATATTATAAATATACTGACCGCTGACTTACAGTTCAACTTATCCAACTCAACTTAGGTAAGTTAAGTAGCATAAGTTGTAAGCTGAGCTGGATGAGTTGAGTAACCTGAGCTCGGTGGCATGGTTAATTTCACTCGGAAAAAGGGCGAAAAATGCTTATTTGGCTCAGCTTGATGAGTTGAGTAAGCTGAGCTGAGTTGAAAGATCATGCATATCTTGTAGAAGGGTAGGAGGGAGGATAGGCGCACGGAGTATCAATATATATGTAGGCTACATGCTGGCGAATTTCGGGACCGGGAGTATGAAGTATAAGCCCAAATTTAACATAAAGCCCTCCGGGATTTATTCAATTTGTGAGTGATTCGCCGGAGTTTACACATCGATAAAAACCAAAAAATAAAATTTCATTCATATAATAAAATGATTTTTTTCTGTACCTGAAGATGATGTTTTATCCTTAAGATAAAACACAATCTTCGGGACAGAAATACGTCATTTTATGGAAATGTTGAAACAAACATTGGAGATACAGCATTTCAAACACACCACAATGTTGACCCTGTGTGTTCCTGTGTGATATTCCAAACTTCCCAAAACGTGAAATAACCAAGTTATCTGGGGTTACATGGTTATGTTGGTTGGTCTGTTGCTTTACGTCCCAGTAAACAGCCATGGTCATGTCGGGACGGTCAGTTCACATAAACACAATTTTAAATATGCAAGCTTGAACAAGCAGGTAACCAGTACTTCGTGCACATACTTTCGCTCGTAACTGACAACAACCCTTCTTAAATAGATTAGAAGGTAGGAGAATGACCGTAGAAACTATTTCATGATCAATCTCTCCGCGAAAGTATGGGACCGGGCCTGGTTCAAACTTGCAACCCCTGGATCTGCAGTCAGATACGCATCTGTTGTCAGACACGTTACCGCGGACAGGGTATTTGGTTACACTACCGCCTGCCCATTTGTCCTTTTCAAATTTGCGCTGAAAACGCAGGTAATACGCAATGACGTCGCGTCAGATGTTGGTGCTAATTTGTGTAACGTCAAAAGTTCTTAAAACACGTCAAACAATAATTGGGTTTCACAGATAAGCGAGGCGATTTCTCTTGCTTTAATATTTCCAAGCACACATGCCCAGTTGTAAAATTATCAGATGAAAATTTTGTTTTGTTTTATATTTATGTTAAAAGCATGGGTTAAGTTTAGAATGGTTTTACAAATACGTGCTCCCTAGTAGAATTACGACCAAGGTAAGCACTATTGTTTTCAGTATGAAATGCGATTGGTCGGCCAGTCTGTGTAATTGTACAGTCTCGTCAGAGTAAAGTATGAATGTAGATGATAAATCGCTATAGAATTGAGACTTCTATCACCACTTGATATGTCAGCATCTACATTTTAATGAAGCTTTTGTGTATATGCGATAATGACCAAAATATCGCCAAGAGTTAGTGCTGGTCCAAACAATCATGCAGACACAAGTGCATGAAAACAACAAAGAAATTAATTTAATTGAGATTCACGTTTGAGTTTCAGACACATGCTTTTCATCGTAAGGCTGCCAATGAGTTGACTTTTACTAATACCTAGCAATATGAAGTACAGTCTCGGGACATAGCTGTTCGCCACTTTGCAACGTCGCTGCTTGAAACAGGACCTTTCTGGATTTTTTGTAAAATAATTCCATGACAAACTTAATGGGTTAAATTTTATAAAACTTACAGTGATGAAGAGCAAATCGAAAGTAGTAATATACAATAAACGCTTAAAATAATAACACTTTTAGTTCTCAAGTTGAACGCATTTAAAACTGAATGTAAATTTTAAAATATCACTATTCCCATAGACGCTATCGTTAACGTTAACTTTTAATGTATACTTGGGTTTAAATTTCTACCATGCGAAAACAACAGAAACCGAGAAGCTACGATAAAAATGTTTATTGCATAAATCATTTTGCTTTCATTTGGAACTTTTTTTTCTAAATTGTAGCTTCTATAGTTTTAGGACAATATTTTTTCCCCAAAACATCCGGAAATTCATTGATTTAAGCGACAACGTCACAAGATGGCGAGTGGGTGTGTCCGGTGGCTGTATATATTCACAAGAGCTTGAACTTTGGTCCTTACATTACATGTATAGCCTCATAACCAAAAGCTCAAATGTCTTTACATAATGACAATGAGCTTTCGGTTTAGGGGCTATATGAGTGAATAAGGATCGAATTACAAGCTCCTGTGATATATTTCCTGAAGATTCCTGAAAACAGGGGTAAAGGTCACTGAATATTCAGATTTCTCGGATTAGTTCTGGCCAGTGACCTATTTTATATCACTTTAATATAGGACAGTGTTCTACAAGACTATACTGATGCATCAGTATATAATTTTAGCAAAATTCGCGATTAAGTTTTTGGCATTTACGCATATTATAACTCTAAAATGTTAACGTTTTTACGCTGCGATTATAGTTACGTAAAAAACGGCGTTTGTGACATTTTTGCTAGACAAAGCATTTTTGCGATATTTTAATCAATATTTATGTATTTCTCTTAATTTCAGAACAACATAGAGTATGTGAAAAACGCATTTACATATCTTTTTTAGAGAGAAATAAGTTTTAAGAAACATCTTTTCATTTAGTATTGAATTTATGTCTCATATTTATGAAGACGCCATTTGCGTGTGACATTTTTGCTAGACATAGCAAAGTAACAAAATTTTGCTGTAAATATGGAAATAATCATGAATAAATCCAAAGTTTAAGTATATTTTGAAAATGCATTGTTGTGATATAATTTGAATTTAAAAAACACAGGGCACTAAAAAGTAATGCACCAAAATAAATACACAGACCCCGTGTTTTCAACGTTTTCTTTAAATCTCTACACTTTCCGTTTCTTTGCTTGTTTGGCTATATCTGGTTAGCTTGCCGATTAACGTCAATTTCGCGCATGTCGTCGTGAGGATAAGCACAAAACATAGCTGTGCAGGAAAAATTACAAGATTTCATACATTATTAGTCATAGCTTTTGGATAAAGAAACACTCCGCTTAACAATTTCTGTTACGTTTCTACGTGCAAAAAATCGTCATTTTATACAGAATATGTTAGTGATAACTTTTTCTTTATATCTTAATTGGTATTTCTTTTTTATCAATGTAAAATATAATCAATAACCTTTTGTATGATGTTTAGTTTGTAGAAATGTGTAATGGAATAAGTGAAATAGTGAACTTTCAATAGAGAGGACCCCTACGTTTTTGAAATTATCACCAACAACTGACGCGACGTCAATGTATTTTCAAGGCGAATTCCATATAGCCAATCGCGGCTCGTTAACGCTAATGCGTTGAACTGCAGTGAAACGCATTTACCTGTCTATCAGTCGATACAGCTGATTTATCAACGCGAATCAACGTTTATCTCTGCGTAGCAACGCAGTTCCGCATTGTGTTGCATTGCTGCTTAGTCATTCATTATAGGAAGGATAAAAGACGTTTAAAAGGATTGAATAGCAAATAAATCACTGTGGTAAGAAATAATATTGTGTTACGCACAATAATATAGCAAATTTCAACGTTTACATTGGATTTACCCATAAGAAAATCAACACACACTTCAATATCGTTTTTTTTTTATAAATAGACAATTTTGATTGGTTAACGCACTAACGCTTCCCAGCACATATGAACATTCATGAATCTTGCCTTGCGTTGATACGAGTGGATTCGCGTTTTCAACGTACTTTAAATCGAACGTGTGTACAACGCTTTGAAAATGCGCATGAAACGCAAATTCGCATGACAAATACGCGACCGTCAGTGTATATGCATGTATGTTGCGTGTTTGGAATGTAATCTGTATTCACGCATTTATAATTCTTATTTTTAGATATTCATACCACTGAATCTATTATATAAATATTTTGATTACAATGTATGTATTTCTGCATTTGCGTATTTCATCGTTGTATAAATTGACATATTTACATGTTTTATAAACAATCAGTTTCGATTATTGATTATCTAACATATTTACTTTTAATTGATTTATTTTATTACTCTAATGTTTAGTGTTCTGTAATATTGTTACATTTCTTACCAACTTAGAATGCATAATAATATTACTAAATAGGGCAGTTCAGTGTTTTGAAATAGCTATTAAGTTTGCACTCTAACCCCTATACATCAACTATTTAGATAGTGAAGGGGACAAATGTTATTTTGAAGTACCAGCATTATCCGAGCAACAGTGTATTTAGAGAGTAGGTTCCCTGTGGTTGCAAAATAGAAATGATTTAAGAAAAATTGTGCAAACTAACCTTTTAAAGAGTTCAAGTTGACGTTTTCCCATTAGAAGTTCACAGTAAGCCAGAGCATGTTTAACAAGAAATATCTTTAAATAGATAATCGACGAATATTAAACGGATGGGTGTTTGATAACCTGCAGACCACAATGAATTCTCTTCAGAAGCTCTATATGTTCTGCACAAAGAATTTATGGCCAATTTAGACCACTATAACAGCATTGAGCTAGAAACTTAATTTCCCAGCAACAACTTGGGGCAACAAACAATGCAATCACAGCACATTGGAACCTCAATTGGAACTATGCAGAAGCTGTTATGATCTGCCCAACATTAAAGTAACCATTGAATATGACTGTGGGTCACGGTATGGTGGTGGAGGGGGTGTTCTAGTATTTTCTAATCATTTAATATTTAGCCCATTCATTCACTTTCTTTTACATCTTCGCTTATTCATTAGAATGCCATCAGCCATTGTCAAACTTTTACCTTATACCATTATGTGATATCTCAAGTGGTTTTCTATATCTTCTTTGTTTCCACTCTTAGGCCACTTGGGTCGGTTCCTTTGCTCTCCAACTTTCATTCCATATTGAACCTTGCCTTTGCAGTAAAATCAAAGGCGGAAAATATGGCAGGCCTATGCAAAGGTGTTGAAAAATGAAAGAGAATGCATCGTATAACGTTTAATCAAAATACTTGCTTCTCCTGTATTAGTCCGGGCCCTTAGAGACAAAAAAAAAGTCCCGTGCGAATTGTGTGCCGATTTATGGTGACCTATATCAAGACCTTTAGTGGAGTCTTGTCGTTAATTTAAAGGTGGTCACCTATCTCAAATCCGCGCCTGAGGCTAGTTATGACGTCATAAATATGGCGACCATAGTAAGAAACTGCCCGTTAATAAAAGCTATAGTTTGTGTTGGTATGGTCATATTTATCCAACACGAACGCTTTTTTAACATAATATAAATTATTTTAGTCATATGATGGTTACATCAATGTTTTACATGACTTTAACAATGAATTATTTATCGATAACTATATTTTGCATGCAAAATACCGTAGATTTCCTATAAATAACCAGCTTATCGGGCCACCTTTAGACTGATGGTTGAGAGTGTTATTGCTCCCCCTTGGGAATTTTGCAAGCTTATTCTATCTAAAAGAGGATTCCAAGCTGCGTCTTTTAATAGATGTTTGCACTATGTTTGCTGGGGCGTTAGTCTCTGACAGCCTGTTACATATGTTACCGTATTTAATTTAGAAAAAAAAATTAAAAGTTTGAGCTACAGAAAGATTGCTTATCATTTAAATTACTCATATGGTCTGCATATTGACAACTTAAGCTACATGTAAACTCTTTTGGAGCAAAATTACAGCTTCCTGTGGTGTTATGTACGTTACTTTAATTAGATTACCCTTTAAACATGAAACTTGTGACCAATATCATTTACTTTTAAGCTGATATGTGCATTTTCCAAAATGTTTTGATTATTTTGTACTAATAAACTCATTTTGGTTAGAGAAAATCCAAATTTTGCTTTTATACTTTAAATATAGTGTCTAATACGTGCAATTAAACAACCCAAAGGCTATACCCAATTTAAGGAGCCGAATTTGGTAGGCATCATTTAAGTAAAAATATATGAAAACATTTGCTGCTGTTGGATATCTTGCATATTGGGGATTGTCTTTCTCATATTATTAAAATTATAGAATTTGCAGGTTTAACAACAAGATGGAAGCACTTGTTAAAGGATGTAACATATGTTACATGACATAATTAATGAGCAAGGACATTGACTTGATGTAAGAGATGATATTTCAGGATAAAATGAATATATTTCGTATGTTTTTACTAGCTTTAGACTCCAGCCTCTGGTGCCTAAGTCTTAGGTATTGATGATTATTAAGCCCCTGTACCTTTGCTACAGATGTTATGAATATTTGTTTTCAATATTGCCTAATATGAATAATTCTAAAATAAAGATACATCCTAGAGGAACATGGAAAATAATCGTTTCACATTTAAACAGTACAATTTAGTTAATGTCCCTTTCTAATGTAAATATTCTAAACCAATCCTTATCCAAGTCATATACAATATCGATTATTATTTCTGCTTCTCTGGTAAAATAATTGTCCTCCTCATCTCATAAAAAACCAGAATAATCATCAAACAAGATTTTGACTGCAAGCTGAGTATTTACCTGCTCCATCCCACACTCTTTTAGATATACTCTATCGTATGTACCAATTCAAGGTGCATCGAATAGGAGATGTTTGCACACTGTAAGCATGGGTGTTAGCCTGTAAGAGCTTGTTACATATGTTACTTTATCAATTTGAGAATAAGAAAATTGAACGTTTGAGCTACAGAAAAAAGACTTTAAAACTAGCTCATCAATGAACACTCTAATAGTCTGCAAATTACTGGATGACTTTACTATATATGGCAGCTGTTCACGGCTACATGTTGTATTATGTGCATTACATGAACTTAATTATAATTTAAAAGTAGTAATTTTGGCTAGTCATTTAGTTTAACGACTGCTCTGAGTCGGTTTCATACCGTTTGAGATTATCATTATAATTTTACTCTTAATTAAATATTTCGGCCAAATGCCATTATCAAGAAAACATGCACTTCAATTTCAACTACAAGATGGTGGAACAGAGACTATGTAGTTGACATTGAAGTGCATGTTTTTCTTGATAAAGGCCTTTGGCAAAAATATTGAATTAAGAGTAAAATTATCATATGTGTTTAACATTGTTCCCTATGGAATATAAATAAATATCGTTTTAGATTAGGTTTAACATTGACGAATACAAAATCAAAGTTTGCTTTTCTACCTTAAATACTTTGTCATATATGAGCTAATGCACAACCCTACTCCCAGTTTTGCAGAGGAGCAAATTTTGTTTTCGCCGCTTAAATAAAACATATATAAAACTATTGCAGAGTGTTGATATTTTACATTTTCTTAAACAGTTTTGCTCATATATCATCAAGTTTCTAAGATCAGAACACTTATTAAAGATGTCAATGTGGCATTGGTGATGTCACAACCAGGGCTCTGATCGAATTCCATGCACTTTCAGGTGCTGATATTAACTAGTTCAATGTCAGGAAAGAGCAAGAAATCATATTGGCAGGCATTTAGCTATGCTAGAGACTCTATCCACGAATCATCCTTTCACCTCGGCTCAGTGCCCTTAGAAAGCATTGTGGCGGATGCACTAGAGTAAAATATTTGTAAATTGTCTTGACTTCTTAGCTCTCATCTGTGATGTCTAGCTGTGAGTTTGTTACTTTCCCATTGGTATCCTGGGTCAGGTGTGGTACTTGATTGTATCGATTCCTGATCTTTGCCATCTTTCTTACTTTGTATTAGCCAGTCACCGATATTGCTCTACTCACTGCGTTGACGTAGTGGATATTTTGGAGAAAAAAAGCTGAATTGCAAAAACTACCACTTCCAAGAGCTGTGTTTCTCGAAGGTGACAAACGTGCGCAGTACCAGTGCATCATTTGGAAAACCTCATCTGTCATTAATCCTGACAAATCAATGCCTGACAATTATGGTTAGAAGCGGGACTGAGATAACTATTGTCCCGTTATGATGACATTGCCCATGTGCGGATCCAGAGGGGGATAGGGGGTACGGACACCCCCCCCCCTGGAAAATAACAATTACGCACATGGGTTTCTAAAGAAATTAGCATTTGGACCCCCCACCCCCTGGAAAAAGTTTGACACCCCCCACCCTGGAAAATAATGGACCCCCTCTGGATCCTTGGTAAAGTATAAGCATAGTTTTATCAGCAATAATAGTGCTATCGAAGTACAATGGGTAACTTGTAGAAGGTTTATCCTTATTTCCATAGCATGAACTTACCACTAAGTAGACTCTTTTAAAGTTTGATACTTCAGGGGTCAAAATCGGACTATAATGAGTTTGGTTGATAGTGTATGCAAATGATTATTACTACTATCTTTTCTTTGAGTGTAGGATAAGCAGCTACAGATAAGCCAAAAGCTTTTGAGCGTGACGCTATTTACAATATTGATATGTTGTACAAGAAAAAAAGGTTTTCGGGAATTTATTTACATTTACTATAAAAGCTTTGACATACACATCTGTTCTACCCGGACTGGCTCATTTTTCGTATTCTGCACCAATCGTTTGAAATAGAAAGACTCAAAGGTCATTGGTCAGAGGTCGTGGTACACACACACACACATATATATATATATATATATATATATATATATATATATATATATATATATATATATATATATATATATATATATATATATATATATATATATATATATAAGCATAAGAGATTATATTTACATTGTTCATTATCGTGTTTTTCATTCACTCCACTGTCTTTTTATTCGTAAATCGTGACGGCATTTACGTACCACCCTCGAATTGACTTCTCACTATCTGAATATATTTTGTATGTTACGATTTAAAAGAGTTTGTTTTCAGTCATGATAAGGCTGCCAGTTTATTAAAAGAATATTTCCATGCGTTGGAAATGGACAAAACGCATATATATGCGGTATTTACATATTAGGCGTCATTTCAATGACGTCATCTTTTTGTTCTGATGCGAAAACACTATGGGCGACATGTAAATTTTAATTATTAACCTCCTAAGATTAAATTTGATGCATTTCGACTGAAAGTGACAAACAAAATGCAAGAAAGTCCTGATCGCCATAGACTACAATGGACATACCGTTTAAATTGCACTGATACAATATACGTTATTTTGATGGCGTCATAATGACGTCCAGACGTGAAACCCAGATGGGTGACCAGCTGATTTTCATAGTTATCCCCTAAAGTTTGATTTGGTATAGGTCACCATAAATCGGCATCAAATTCGCACGGGAGTCCCGATCGCCCCTGACTATATGTTAACAGGTGTATGGATTCTGTTCAAATAATGTGTCTGACGTCACAGCGATGATATTGTGCTCAATGGAAAAATCCTAGTATTTATGATTCGGTTGGGAATATACCACTTCTTACGATAGTCTACGTTCAAAGTCACATGAAGCACTTGGATCCCCGCTTTAGCCTCCAGCGCGAAACCGTGAAATGTTGTGTTTACCATTTATTGATTAATTCTATTTACAAAAAAAACGCGCGTTTGCACTTATATGTAGGTCGCTAATAAAAAAGAAGTTTTGACTGGTCTCCCTTAAATAGCTTGTCAGCATATAGGCCTATAGCATATGTTATATGCGGAAGAAAAGTAGAGCGTTATGAACGAGGGGAACCAATCTAAAAAGGTAAGACTGGATAGCGTCACAAACTAATTATGCAAATTCCTTATCCAATGAAGGACCAGCTTTTTTATATCAAACAATATAGTTTTAGATAAAGAGGGCCTGACATAGCTTAGATTCGACTTCGTCCATAAAAATAATTCATATCAACGACATACATGCAGAAATGTGAAAGACTTATCGCAAGTGTGTTTTGATCGTTTAGAAAAGCAATCTTAAAAAGCGGGTTTCTCATCAAATTGAAAAGCTTGAAATTTTAACACTGAAATCTCCATACGATCAGAGTGTTGTTGCATCTTAGTCTGAGGACATTACTAGTCGATAAATGGTATAAGCAATGTGCTGATAGGTCTCCCTGATTTGGCAAAAGAAAATTATCGAAAATCATGATAAATAAGTTTACCAAACATTTAATATTCTCTATATGTTTGTCAAAGGGAGACGATTTACACATTTTTACAAATTTGATAAATTCGAAAGTCAGTTTTCTTGTGTTTTTATGCAAAACAATCATGGCCAATTCTGATAAGCATAACAACCTTGTTTTGCGCATGCTCAATTGCAAAATTCTGTAAATAAAGCTTTTAAACACATAAAGGGTCATAACTCAGACATCAAAGGAGACAAGTTGGTGGAGCTTCAACGAATCGTTTGCTGGATGTCTGGAAAACATTATTAATCTTTAGCAAATATGTTTTGTCAAATACTTTCTCACAAAATATAAACTATTGTGGTGTAGCGTTTTCACTTTTGCTCAGTATATATATTTCTTCACAAACCTTGCTACTTTTTTGGTAACCATTTTTGATTTTTTTTTCACACTTGGCCCCAGCCTACTTGGGAAGAGTGTTGAATCAACACTGAATAAAATACACTGCTCAAAATATTTATAGGAACTCCTAATAATTTTTCATATGTGATAATGTGATAACCCCTGTCCAATAGACAAGTAATGCACTTCACTAGACAATAAGGCAGAAATCCAGTTTCTTTTACAAGTTTTGCTACGATAGCCAAAGTTTTGAACAAGAAAGAGTTATTGATAAAACGATCGCCGCTTAAGTTCATGGCTCATTTTTTTTTAATTTTTAATTTTCCTGAAAATGATGATTTTTTCTGAAAGTCTGTAGATTCATCCGAATTTGTTAATAGCGTAACCTTATGGTTTAGCAACAAAAAACGGTTATGACTGTACATAAATGATGCTGTTGTGGTGCTTGATTGAAAAATTCGCATCAAAATTTGGATTTGAAAAAAAGGGTATTTTTAACAAAATTCCATTTTTACATAAAGCGTTCCATGGAGATTCCCGAAAAGGGATCACACCATTTTTATTTCCAAGAATCATCCTTGATAGGTAACCAAGCTCAGTTATCTTAGGACAAACCTGTTTTGCCTTATTAATCCTACTCTCGCTATGAGTCAGACCATGAGTGCATTTGTATTGTGATCAATGGCAAAATACGCCGTGTTCCTTTAAATATTTTGAGCAGTGTACTTATTGCTTTCTTGAATTTAGCCAAAACAACACCTACTTTTCCCTTTATTGGAGAGAGCATCACAGATTCTTTTGAACTCAATTTCTTCGATGAACTTTGGTGCTGGTACATTTCCGTATTCTCCTACAAGACCCTGGAAATATATATCAACAAATTAAAACATTGCTAGACCTTAAAACATTTTTTCATCAATGTGCCATATCATACACTTGTAGCTAGTCTACTCGGATGGCTCTGTTTTAAGCTTAAGCTCTAATTCAAATCATAGTTCTGTCCCTGGAGACCGTTTATGTCTTTCTACATAGTGCAGGCCCTGATGCAATCTTAAAGCAATTATCTGGGTCTTCACTGTTTCTCCAAAAGTATCCTGATACAGAAATGGATTTGAGTTCCGTGTTGATTACCATTAACCTATGTTTGAGCAGAAACGATTGAGCCGCTCATGAGAAAAATAACAATAAGACGGTGCGTCACGAGAAGACTCTGATCAGTATAGGCATAAGTTCAGTCTGATCAGAGACTTTGGTGTTCACACGAAGAAAACTTTAATCTATTGTTGCCCAATAAGCGCTGAAAGAAGACTCTGATCAGCCTGGGCGAATGCGGATTGGTTGGTCTGAGTCTTCACTAGGCGCACACTCATAAGGCTGTGCGTCAGCTCAGTTTGATCAGAGACTATGGTGTTCACACGATGAAATCTTTGATCCATTGTTGCCAACTGAGCGCCAAGGGAAGACTCTGATCAGTCTGGGCGGATGCCCAGGCTGATCTGAGTCTCCACTAGGCGCACACTCATAAGGCTGTGCGTCAGCTCAGTTTGATCAGAGACTATGGGTTCCACACAAGAAAACTTAGATCCATTGTTTCCCACTGAGCGCCGAGGGAAGACTGATCAGCCTAGGCGAATGCACATGCTGATCTGAGTCTCACACAGCGCACACTCATTTTGCTGTTATTTTATGTCATGGCTCCTTTGTTCTCCGAATTATACTCTATGGACAGGTTGATGAGGCTGATTTAAATACAGTCTAGACGAATAATGGTATATCCAACGAGAAACAATTAAGTCATTTAGGGAATTGTATCTTACTGCGTATGAGAACAAGAATGTATTACTAACAAAATAGATGACAATTTTCAGGATTTTACCTGATTTCAGGAGTTTGAGGTTAAAAAGTCAGCCTCATGCATATTTAATTTGACAGGTGACGATATGTTCTCTGATTTATCTAAGGACATATGACCATATTGATTGAATTTATGAATAATGTTTGTAGGCATACTTAAAGTTATTATATATACTATATGCATGTAGTTAGGTTTGCATCTTTGTAAGACTGTGACATACTCTTGTTTACTGTTTACCAAGTTCTCTTTTGATTTGTTCAAGCTATCAACAAGAATCCATGCTCCCTTTACCTAAATGAATTTACTCTTTTAGAAGACTGAGCTTTTTCCTGCTTCTTTTGAGTTTTACTTTTAGATAATGATTCAGACCTTTCAGCATGGCTGTCTGCTCTTTAGTTCATTGGCTATTACCATATAGGGGGTGACAGTGCATGTCTTGGAGTAATATAAATGTGTATGGAGGAGATGATGCCAAAGCAAACCCTGCCAAAATTGGATTAAGTTGCAAGCATCCCATATCATGCATATATGTGCGGTTCAAATACGTACGCACACGCGTTTATGCGTATGCGGTAGCTGCGCCCCCCCCCCCCCCCCCCCCCCCCCGAATTGCCTAAGCTTATAATGCTTACCAAGAAAAATGGCCCTATCGATTCTTCAGCACATATTTCTAACTCTTTTATCCGGATTCCATAGTTGTTATTGTCAAGCAAGGGGTCCTTTTGGTCACCTAGCAACATGTCAACAAATATCACATCGAGGCCAAGCTGAAGACAATGGTGCTGGACATTAGGCAGAACCTCATTCCAGATGTAACGTCTTTCAATGTCGAATTCTGTGAAGAGAAAATTTACAATTAAATCACATTGCAATGGCGTAGCTAGAACGCTGAAGAAGTTACTCACATCAAAGGGAGACTACTGAATCAAGCAGTGATTCTCTTCATTTGCGTCCCTTTTCAAATTGGGAACTTCTTTTAAGAGATAGCGAATTCTTTCCTTTAAGAGCAGTAATTCCTTTTGGTATTGAAAATCACTTTTACCACATTAGGTGACCTCCCTTAAATGTTATTATTTTTTATTACGCACTTTCGTTACTGCGTAATTTTGGCTACGCCATTGTGTAGGGACTTCATTAATGGATTAATGTCACTTTCAAAAAAGTACCAATTACTTTTTTTAAATTAACAATCTTTGCATTAGGGTAATGTTGAGGTAACTCTTCTGTTAACACAAAATGGACACTTCTTATTATAGAATTGTCAAAGACACGTCAACATGTTACTACTAGAGTAACATTAAACGTGATTTGTTGCAAAATAGATAAGATTATGTAGTGTTTCTACATGTACTGCGTGTTGAAAGCGTTACTTAGAAGGCTAACATCGCTCGAGATCCATGTCATTGTACGCCGTGTACCAACTGATCGTTCGAGAAAAAATACATCCACCTCCAATACTATTTCAAATGACTTGAGAGGTGGGAAAGAATACCTACTTTGTCCATTTGAAAGAATTTGAGTTCATGTATGTTAAGCATTGCTCTGACTCGTCTGGCCAAAAATGTAACAAATATGTCTCTGTTATGTAACGCTTTTTCAACATGATACTTTTCAGTGGCTAGCTGTCTAATATTACGTTTGAACTAGATATATTATTCACCAATTCAGAACTATCTTAAAGTGTATGTTCTGAACTTTTAACATTTTACTCGAATCAAAACTAGATATTGCATTATGTACTGATTTAATTTTCACAGATCATTTATTCATCTGCTAAGTGAATTACATCACTATTTATTGGCTTTATGCAGACATCTAGTAGTATCCATCTTACATCAACATACACACATTAACCTGAGTTAACCTCTTTATGCAGATAAGCAAAATGATTGAGGCAGCACCTTCAGTCAATTTCTTCATTTCGGTATTGGATAATGGATAATCCGTTTTAATTACAATCAACAGTCAGTTCAATGCAAATTAGAATGATGCAACTGTCAAGTGAAAAGTAATGTATTTTTCAATAAGTTTCATTTGATTTTAATCTGTCTTTTTGTACACAAAATGAAGAAAATTGTTACAAAGTATGTCTTCTGCTATATTATAATTTGTGCTTTAAGGGTTAAGTTTTAGAAATGAATATTAAAATTCGGCCAAGTATCATAATATACTCATCAATGCACACACTGCTAAACTATTACTCTGAAACATTGGTATTTTTGCCAGTTCAAGGATTTATTATTCTGCTTGGGTAGTGTTTAAGCAATATGTAATGCTCCTAGTTTTCTTGTTGAGAGCTCATTGACCTGAAATAGCCAGTCCCCCATAGAAAAGCAAAAGTAATTATTTACAGGATAATTGAAGAGAATTAACAAATATTAAACGAGGGATTATTCCTGGCATACTGTAAGCTCTATAATAAATGCATTTGAAAAAAGTGCGATATTTCACTTTAAATTGCACTTTTGAGCGCACCTGCCAGTAAACGGTGTTCTCATTGGTAAATACCTCAGCCTGTCATACAAACTTGTTACAAATACAGCTACACTTCAAAACTAGATGTAAAAGGCAGACATGTCAGACATACAGCCCTCGACATCAATTTATGTCTATATATGGTCTGTTTCACAAGGTTTGACCAATAAAAAGGTACATATAGTCTATTTTTAATATTTTATCTCACTGGTGACTTATAGTCCAATCCTATCAGTTTTAAAGTTATACAGTGTATCCCAATATTCAGTGCAGTGGAATTCTGGATCTACTTTACCAATACTTTCAAGAATGAGTTGACCATTTTGAAAATATCTATTAACTAGAAATTGTCTGTGTTTCTTCTATTTAGTTGATACAATCTCAGGAAATGTGTAAAAAATGCATAGGTTTCATATTGTGTAAATTTCTGTGAATGCACAGCTATAGCAATGATAGATCCTCTGCTATACATACACTTACCTTCTGGATTGCTGCAAATATATATTTTGACTGTGGTCTTAGGTAAGGAAGGGATGTTGTCCAGGTTCCCTGTTAAAATATTGTGGAACTGACTGCCCTCGGCCATGGTTGGAACTGTCAGATTCTCTCACATGCTATGACTGCTCCTGAAAAGAATAAGGCTCAATTGATCTTGACGGTTGTGAATAAAACAGTTTTATAAAAAACAACAAGCGATTACGAAATCGAAAATGCGTGGGAAATAAATAAGCAAGGTACATTTGCATATGTATGGTTTGCCTATTCAGATATAATAACGGCTTGTTTAGACCACTTTTGTAAATTATGTTGTGCATTCTCTTTCTTGTTCTTAAATTGTGCAAGCAAATTGCCATTGGCTTACGCACAATCATGAAAAAACTAACAACATGGCGTGTGCACCCAGTGATTAGTCGGATCAGTCTTTGTAATGCACTATTATGGCAGCTAGAGAGCCAAGATATCTTCAGACCTAAGACATCTTCAGTTTGTGAGTAGGAAAATATAGGAAGTGGGTAAATAAGATCAGAGAGGATGACAATAGGGAAGCCTGCCTGCATCGGTAGGCATGGTACAGATGAAAAAATGTATTCTTTTAAAGCAAATCAAACCGCGGCCAACTTTTGCGTCATTATAACAGTTTCTTCAATACATAAATGGAGTGTTTAATATTGTATGTTTGCTGGCATTCGGCTAAGAGTATAAAGTTTCAAAGTGGAAATCAAAATGGACCAACATTCCCAATAACAAGCCGAGAACATTATTTAGGGGATAACTTACGCTTCACCGCAAAACTATATTTCCGACCGTATATCCGACGATATACCTCCCCAAATGGAAATTTTGAATATGGTTTATAGTATCCCCAATCTAATGCACTATTAAAAGTTTTCCTTCAAAAAGACAGTGAAAATGTACTATGTTGAGCTTTAGTCGAGCGGCTGCCAGCTGCATGAAACCACTTGCGAGCTGCGTATATTCACTTGCCAACCAATGAAAAGCGACGTTACATGATGACGTCGAGTTTGCGACAGCATATCGCACGATATACTGTTTGCTACAGTATATCGCAGGATATATTGTCGCAAATTCGTGACGTTATCCAATCAGACGTCGTGTTGCATTTGCAAGTGCATCAGAATAATAAACTAACCTCTTAATTATGTTTTACTTTTTGTAATTATGGGAAATGTGTTACATTTTGAAACCTTAGCAAATAGAAAAGTTTTCATTTTTTTGCATTTTCACGTGGTTTTACACCTTTAAATATTACATATCAGAATCAATAGACCATTAAATTCGGATCAATTTTTTTATTACTGGAAATAAGTATCAGTTTAGGTATGGTTTCATAATCTCTCCGCATTATGATGTTTAACGCATTAGTTTTAATGGTTTGTAGCAACTTAATAATCCATCCATTATATAACGTGCATTATTCAATCATAACCCTTTTCTGTTTAGTGTTGTACAGACAGCACAACTGGAAACAATGCGAGCATGGAATTTTAACAGCTCATAAAAACTTATATGCTGAAAAATTAAGAATGTTCTGGCTTTCAAACTCTTAGATGTTGTATTTATCGTGCTTATAGATGTTCAAATGTTGGCAATTTAGCATTTATGAGCGTGATACATTCTCTGCTCAGTTGAGTTGAGCAAGAAAAAAGTTGTATAACCTTGAGGGCAGGATGAGATTGCGGATCTAAGTATCTACTATCCATATTTAGTACCTGATATCAATTGAAAATTCTAATACGCTTACAAAAATGATTTCAGATATTAAATTCAGAATTTCTCTGAAATTACACCAATTTTTAGTTAAAGAGGTTCCCACATAAGAGCACATAATTACAACCACACAGTTTGTTGTGGGTACTTAAAAACCAAATGACTGAGCCCAACGTGGCTCAACTTGAGGTTTGCGTTATGTCTGACTATCTGTGACTCGTAAGCCATTTTCTTAGTTTTATCACAGTGTGTTAATTTTATTAGAGTGTCTCTATGTGATGATACATTGCCTAAGCTAGGAAACCTCCAAGCGAGTTAAACATTTTGTGTGTTTAACAAAAACGGAATCTGGGGCGGATATTTGGTACCATTAAAATGCATTTAAGCCCCCGCCCCACCACACACACTCACACAGTAGCCTAGGCTGCTGTCCATTCTAAGGCGTTGGTTATGTTGTTGTTGTTGTTGTTGTTGATTCATTTTATATTGTTGCTCCCATGGTTTGTGTTGGTTCTATGTTTGGTCCTTGTTTTGCTAATTCAATTCATAGTGTCATTTCAACCATCTTGGTGAGGAAGAGAGACCTGGTTGCTTAACTTCCTGATGTCTTGTGACTGGGAATGTTCTGTGACTCTTTCTCACAGTGCCGTGGTTTGTCGCAATGTTTGATTGTGGCAATTCCTGATCATACTCACTTTTTAGCACCCAAAACAAATGTTTATATTGATGGATAATAAATGTTCACAATTTTATGCTTAAACATTTTGAATAAAGGGGTATATCGCTTACGAAAGAAATACTGACTGTCTCCGCGCGAACATAACTGTTGACTTGGATATTAAATTAAAAAAGTTAAAAGCAAAAGAAATAATAGACAAGACACAAGAGCACAGGTAAACCATCGATTTAGAAAAGTCGACTTTTTTCTAGGGTTAGGCTGAGGCTTGTTTTTTTAATCTGTCCTCGTATGCAATGAGCTACGATTTAGCAAAGTCGACTTTTTTCTAGGGTAAGGCTGAGGATTTTTTTTTTAATCTGTCCTCGTATGCAATGACTTTTTTCTAGGGTTAGGCTGAGGCTTGTTTTTTTAATCTGTCCTCGTATGCAATGACTTACGATTTAGCAAAGTCGACTTTTTTCTAGGGTAAGGCTGAGGATTGTTTTTTAATCCATCCTCGTATGCAATGAGTTACGATTTAACTAAGTCGACTTTTTTCTAGAGTAAGACTGAGGATTGTGTTTTTAATCTGTCCTCGCATGCAATGAGTTACGATTTAGCAAAGTCGACTTTTTTCTAGGGTAGGGCTGAGCATTTTTTTATCTGTCCTCGTATGCAATGAGTTATGCTTTAGCAAGTCGACTTTTTTCTAGAGTTAGGCTGAGGATTGTGTTTTAAGCTGTCCTCGCATGCAATAAGTTACGATTTAGCAAAGTCGACTTTTTTCTAGGGTAGGGCTGAGCATTTTTTAATCTGTCCTCGTTTGCAATGAGTTATGATTTAGCAAAGTCGATTTTTTTCTAGGGTGAGGCTGAGGATTTTTTAATCTGTCCTCGTATGCAATTTGTTGGTAACACATTGCATAGGAGGATAGATTTTTAAAAAAAAATCCTCAGCCTTACCCTAGAAAAAGGTCGACTTTGCTAAAACGGTTTACAAGCGAAAGTATGTGCACAAATGTTAACCGCTTGTTCAAGCTTGCCCAGGAAAATGTGTGGTTAGGTGAACTGACCGTCCCGCAATGACCATAGCTGTTGACTTGGGACGTAAATCAACAAACAAACAAATTATCTTACTGCTATATGTATATGATAGACATGTTTTCTGCTGTGAATACATGTACATGGGCAGATTGACTTTTGACAGTCATTTTAAGACGTTGAAACATACTCTTTTTTTCCGCCAATAGCGCCAAATAAAAATACCCACCAATACAAGTGTTTTACAGCATTAAATCGGTTCTTGACCATTGCGTGTTTCGTTTAGCCTTGATTGTACGATCGTATATGGTAGAATGGTTCAGCATCACTAGAAATAATTGTATTGCTCACTAGGTTCATTTGTTACTTCTTTATTTCAGAGTTTGACTTGCTTAATGACATACACAGGACGCTTTTACACAAAGAACAATTTGCTTCATAATTCCCATAATGGGTCTGTCGCAGTGATTTAAATCTTTTACTGCTGAAATAAAAGCTCTGATAATATCATTTGTCATACAGGAATTTTGCATAATGGATTTGGTCTTCTAGACCTGTGAAAAAGTTTCAGGATAAAATGTTATAATGAGTGAATGGCGGTATCTTGTTAGCAATCAAAATTTGGTTAGATGTTCGATATTCAACATTCAACATTCAAATTTTGAATGTCGAATATCGAATATCAAACTCAATCCAACATTCAAATCGAATGTTGAATATCGAATATCAAACTTAATCCAACATTCAAATCGAATGTCGAATATCGAATATCAAACTCAATCTCACATTCAAATTTTGATTGTCGAATATCGAATATCAATTTAAATCCAACATTCAAATCGAACGTCGAATATCGAATATCGAATATCAAACTCAATCTCACATTCAAATCGAACGTCGAATATCTAATATCAAACTCAATCTCACATTCAAATTTTGAATGTCGAATATCGAATATCAAACTGAATCCAACATTCAAATCGAATGTCGAATATCGAATATCAAACTTAATCCAACATTCAAATCGAATGTCGAATATCGAATATCAAACTGAATCCAACATTCAAATCGAATGTCGAATATCGAATATCAAACTAAATCCAACATTCAAATCGAATGTCGAATATCGAATATCAAACTAAATCCAACATTCAAATCGAATGTCGAATATCGAATATCAAACTCAATCTCACATTCAAATTTTGAATGTCGAATATCGAATATCAAACTAAATCCAACATTCAAATCGAATGTCGAATATCGAATATCAAACTGAATCCAACATTCAAATCGAATGTCGAATATCGAATATCAAACTCAATCTCACATTCAAATTTTCAATTTCGAATATCGAATATCAAACTCAATCCAACATTCAAATCGAATGTCGAATATCGAATATCAAACTGAATCCAACATTCAGATCGAATGTCGAATATCGAATATCAAACTAAATCCAACATTCAAATCGAATGTCGAATATCGAATATCAAACTCAATCTCACATTCAAATTTTGAATGTCGAATATCGAATATCAAACAAAATCCAACATTCAAATCGAATGTCGAATATCGAATATCAAACTAAATCCAACATTCAAATCGAATGTCGAATATCGAATATCAAACTCAATCCAACATTCAAATCGAATGTTGAATATCGAATATCAAACTAAATCCAACATTCAAATCGAATGTCGAATATCGAATATCAAACTCAATCTCACATTCAAATTTTGAATGTCGAATATCGAATATCAAACTAAATCCAACATTCAAATCGAATGTCGAATATCGAATATCAAACTCAATCCAACATTCAAATCGAATGTTGAATATCGAATATCAAACTAAATCCAACATTCAAATCGAATGTCGAATATCGAATATCAAACTCAATCTCACATTCAAATTTTGAATGTCGAATATCGAATATCAAACTAAATCCAACATTCAAATCGAATGTCGAATATCGAATATCAAACTAAATCCAACATTCAAATCGAATGTCGAATATCGAATATCAAACTCAATCCAACATTCAAATCGAATGTTGAATATCGAATATCAAACTAAACCCAACATTCAAATCTAATGTCGAATATCGAATATCAAACTCAATCTCACATTCAAATTTTGAATGTCGAATATCGAATATCAAACTAAATCCATCATTCAAATTTTGAATGTCGAATATCGAATATCAAACTAAATCCAACATTCAAATCGAATGTCGAATATCGAATATCAAACTCAATCCAACATTCAAATCGAATGTTGAATATCGAATATCAAACTAAATCCAACATTCAAATGGAATGTCGAATATCGAATATCAAACTCAATCTCACATTCAAATTTTGAATGTCGAATATCGAATATCAAACTAAATCCAACATTCAAATCGAATGTCGAATATCGAATATCAAACTCAATCCAACATTCAAATCGAATGTTGAATATCGAATATCAAACTAAATCCAACATTCAAATCGAATGTCGAATATCGAATATCAAACTCAATCTCACATTCAAATTTTGAATGTCGAATATCGAATATCAAACTAAATCCAACATTCAAATCGAATGTCGAGTATCGAATATCAAACTAAATCCAACATTCAAATGGAAAGTTGAATATCGAATATCAAACTAAATCCAACATTCAAATCGAATGTCGAATATCGAATATCAAACTCAATCTCACATTCAAATCGAATGTCGAATATCGAATATCAAACTCAATCTCACATTCAAATTTTGAATGTCAAATATCGAATATCAAACTTAATCCAACATTCAAATCGAATGTCGAATATCGAATATCAAACTCAATCCAACATTCAAATTGAACGTTGAATATCGAATATCAAACTAAATCCAACATTCAAATCGAATGTCGAATATCGAATATCAAACTCAATCTCACATTCAAATTTTGAATGTCGAATATCGAATATCAAACTAAATCCAACATTCAAATCGAATGTCGAATATCGAATATCAAACTAAATCCAACATTCAAATCGAATGTCGATTATCGAATATCAAACTCAATCCAACATTCAAATCGAATGTCGAATATCGAATATCAAACTAAATCCAACATTCAAATCGAATGTCGAATATCGAATATTAAACTCAATCTCACATTCAAATTTTGAATGTCGAATATCGAATATCAAACTAAATCCAACATTCAAATCGAATGTCGAATATCGAATATCAAACTAAATCCAACATTCAAATCGAATGTCGAATATCGAATATCAAACTCAATCCAACATTCAAATCGAATGTTGAATATCGAATATCAAACTAAATCCAACATTCAAATCGAATGTCGAATATCGAATATCAAACTCAATCTCACATTCAAATTTTGAATGTCGAATATCGAATATCAATTTAAATCCAACATTCAAATCGAACGTCGAATATCGAATATCGAATATCAAACTCAATCTCACATTCAAATCGAACGTCGAATATCTAATATCAAACTCAATCTCACATTCAAATTTTGAATGTCGAATATCGAATATCAAACTGAATCCAACATTCAAATCGAATGTCGAATATCGAATATCAAACTTTATCCAACATTCAAATCGAATGTCGAATATCGAATATCAAACTGAATCCAACATTCAAATCGAATGTCGAATATCGAATATCAAACTAAATCCAACATTCAAATCGAATGTCGAATATCGAATATCAAACTAAATCCAACATTCAAATCGAATGTCGAATATCGAATATCAAACTCAATCTCACATTCAAATTTTGAATGTCGAATATCGAATATCAAACTAAATCCAACATTCAAATCGAATGTCGAATATCGAATATCAAACTGAATCCAACATTCAAATCGAATGTCGAATATCGAATATCAAACTCAATCTCACATTCAAATTTTCAATTTCGAATATCGAATATCAAACTCAATCCAACATTCAAATCGAATGTCGAAAATCGAATATCAAACTGAATCCAACATTCAGATCGAATGTCGAATATCGAATATCAAACTAAATCCAACATTCAAATCGAATGTCGAATATCGAATATCAAACTCAATCTCGCATTCAAATCGAATGTCGAATATCGAAAATCAAACTAAATCTCGCGTTCAAAATTTTAATGTCGAGTAACGAAAATCAAACTAAATCAAGCACAGATTTTGAATATCAAATATGTAACTTTGTAGGGCTCAGATCCAAAATATTGCATACCAATTTCGGCCTTGTGACTCCAGCGAAAAAAAATGAATGGGTTTTCCTGGCTACATGTATCTCGGTTATGTGACCAGAACCATTTGAACAAACTATTTTCCATCCTAATAAGTGTCCAGATAAAATATGAGTTCAATTAGCACAGTGGTTGCAGAGGAGAAGGTCTTAAAAAAGTGATGGACGACGTACGGACAGACAGCTGACATAGTCCGCCAGGGTTATTGGTATACTATAAGCTCGACTCGAGCGATCTAATAATGAATAAACAAGAGAACACTCTTAGAACGGACAATGGCCGAAGCTGCTAAGGTGTGGGGAGGGGGTGCTTACATACATTTTACTGTCGTCAAATATTTGCCGCAGATTCTATTGTTGTTGTTAGAGCACATGTTTAACTGTTAGAGAATTCTAACTTTTGGAAGTTTGCTATTTATCTGTTTCTTTAACGCTTTATGTCCAAACCGATTTTCTCTTTTACGATGGAATTGTGCGTTGTTCACATGTCACAATATAAAATGTTTCTACAACCTTGAAGATTGTTTACCTTAACAAATAGTGTAGATCCTGACCAGGCTGACGAAATGCAGCATTGTCGGCATTTCATCTGCCGGGTCTTCACTGTTTGCCAAATGTAAGGTTTAAGAGTCAAATAGGTAAACATACATGTTCAACTGTCATCTTTTGGCGGGGGGGCGGGGGGGGGGCGGGGGCATGCGGTGATCAAAATGTGTGGCTGTATTTACAAAATTTTAAGTGCGGATCTAGAAATAGGGTTTCATGCGTCTACTTACATTTACTATAATATTTTGACACGGATGTTCCAGCGCGACTGGCTCATATTACGCATTACTCATCAACCTTTTGAAATAGAATGATCGAAAGGTGAATGCTCAGAGGTCGTGGTACATCTACATGTATAGCAAGATCGAATTGAATCTCATGGGCTTGGTTATTCGTAATAAAACAGCAGTGGCCTGTAATATTCCGTAGTTTTGCCTTGGTATAAGTTTATGTAAATGTCACACAGTAGTAAACCGTAAAATACATGTACCTTGAGTAATCTTGCTAATCACAACATATCGGACTACAACTCATGCTGCGTTCCCACCGTCACGATCAGCGCTACGACTGGAATCGTGGTCTGAATAGTATCGTGGACTTTGTTTTTGTTTGTTTTATTTGATTCTTTACGTCCCATCAACAATAGTTCAGTTAAACAGGGACGGGTCTTCCTGTGTTAAACCAGTTCTAAGCTAGGATTAATGTTCTTGATCAAAGACACAACGCAGTGACGCTGGTAAGGCTCGAACCCGCGGCCTCGGTCTCGAGTCAAGCACTCTACACTGAGCCACTGAGCTCCCTGTATCGTGGACAAATTGCGGTGGCCGGATCAGCTCTAACATGTTTTACTAAATACAGTAACAAGATACTTAGTAACCCGGACTGATACGGCTCGTGATTCCAAACCCATAACAGCCCGCTCACATGAACCGATATCAGCCCTCGCGTGAACCCATATCGGCCCTCCCGTACACCAATTTCGGCCTTCGCTTAGACCTTTCGCATCATAAATGACGTCATTCACGTCGCCGCGACGTTCTGACCAGCGCGTAACATGTATTCTAACACATCTCGCACATAGAGCCAATGCTAAAAACGTGATATATCAAACAATAATTCACAGTTTTCAAAGCGCGAGGAAAACGCGCGCTAACTGGCGTTATTTATTACTGCAAAATGGCGTAAGTCATGGCATTAGACGATGTAACGCCGTTTTTACGCTTGAAAGGCGTAACAAATACATGTAAACGTAGACGACACAGTTCAACTATTGGAAGGAATTCTTCAGTGCAATGGCGGAAAGTTGGAAGAAGCTGGAGTCTTCAAATGTGTTTTCGTCGTTTGTTGTGTGTTAGAATCGAAATAGATCAGCTCTAGTGCGTGAATTGTTGAGTAATAATTCACTATTTGTCGGTCAGTTGTACGAAGATAAATCACTCGCGCTACGCGCTCGAGTACAACTGACCTCCAAACAGTAATTTATTACTCAACAATTCACTGCTACATGTAGAGCTGATCTATTTCTTAAATAAACAATTCAACAAAGGGCTGCGTCGCGTTACAAGCAATATCGGCTCACACTCCGTACATGTATTTACGCGAGGGCATAAAGGCCCCCGTGCAAATACGGAGACATTGGGCCGATATGCCAGGTACATTTAGCGCGGAGGTGGCCATGTATCAAATTTTGATGTCAATGCACAGGTGCTTGAAGTTCGGTCCTTATAACTTATATCACATCTATAGCCTCAAAACCAAAAGCTCACAATGTCATTACATAAACACATCGTGAGATTTTGGTTTTGAGGCTATATAAGTGATTTATGGACAGAACTTCAAGCTCCTGTGGTCAATGTTGATCGCAGAGCATTTTTGGACGGTCCAAAGAAGCTCTATTATTAGCACGATTAATTTTCAATCCTTATCATATCGTATCACATCGTAACAAAAACGCCACACAGCGCATCTAATCGTGCTTCCAAATCGTGGTGATCTGGATCGGTCTTAGACAAGGCAAGTAGTTACAACTATCAAACTTTTTTTCACGGACGGCAGTAGTCGGTTACATGTACGATTTCATGCGCCCATTTAAATACACCGTGAAAGATTAAATGCGATTCATTCAGGGATCTAAAAGCAGGTGAGTAGGACTAGAAAATACCACAATCGCAGAATGCAGACCAACGCACAGCTCCGTGAGGAAGAGAACTAGAGACAGAGCACAGACAGCCACAACACGATTAAATTAAAGTAACAAGCTATACTTAAACAAAAAAGAAACGTCCGATTTTCATAGTACTGTTTCTTTCGATTCAGTTAAGATGTCGCAACAAAAATAAAACCAAAATGTTTATGAAACGTCGGACACGCAAAAATTGGCAATCATTTGATTTTTATCTTCTTATCTTGAAGGGTTATTGAATCTAATGTGCACACAGCTTTTTCAATAATCATCAGAGAGTCAATCAACAAAACGGGACACAATTTACGTTAAATGGCCACCAGAAACGCCCGACGATGAAACAACATCTAAAAATCTTAAGTTAGCTTACTGAACGAGCGAGATTGCAGTTCAAAACCTTTAATTTACGAAATTAACTGAAATTACCTCCCTCTGAATTAAACAAATAACAATTCAACAACTGCCAAATCTCCTTTACCAACATCACTTTGAGACCGCTTTTTGTTTTAATTTGTTGTGTTTGTTTGTGATAACAATCATGCTGAAAGTGACTGTCACACCTTACTGGATAGCGCTACATTTTGTAACGGACGCTAAACGGACAGTAAAATTCTCTGTCCGTTCGTGTCCGTTCACATGCGTTTCTTGTCAGTTCCTTATGCGGTGAATGCGTTCCGTGTAAGGTAATATCCGTTTTGTCCGGTCTTATCCGTTTGCATGTTCAAAACTTCGAATGGACGCCACCGGATGAAGATGTTCGGTGGATGAACGTTTCTTGTGCGTTAGTATGCGGTTTGTCCGGTTCTCGTGCGTCAGGCATCCTGTAGGTATCCTGTATGTATCCCTGGATGTCCGTTCGAGCTGAGCTGTGGAACCTTCAACCTCAGGACATGTAACGATTAAAACGGACGAGTACCGCATGTTAAACGGACAAGAAACGCATATAATGGATGCGAAACGGTGGTTCATGAGATCAAAACAATGCCGTTTATCTTTCATTGGAACAAGATTCGACCCCATCCCCTACCCCACCCCCAACGCCACCCAATCTCACATACTAATTTCGTTTCTTAACTTCACATGAGAGGATGTTTCAGAATAAAGGAGATTCATAACAGAAACACAAAACCATGGTCTGTCGTGTAAGAGTCGGCATTGAATGAGAGGAGGAGATGGAGATCTTACAGTCTTTTTTACGCCCCAAGGGATAGGGGGTACTCCCATTTTTTCTTGCTACGTAGTCTTGGACCAAGCATCTACTGTTTACCCCGAAAAATATCAGAATTTTCTGGCATACCCCTAAAAATAATTGAAAGTTAGCAGCTCCCAAAAATATTCCAATGATGTACCTTGCCTTAAGAAAAAATCCCTAGAATGTTTAGAAATAACTTCCAAAAATAGTTCAGTTTTGCGATTGCTCCCCCCTCTCCTCAAATATCCACAGTTAAATCATCCCCCCCCCCAAAAAAAATCTTTCTGAAAACTACCAAAAATATTAAAACTCAAAATTTGAACCCCTCAAAATGGCCAAAGCTTACGTATATATGGAAGTATTAGAGTACCCTCCCCGAAACCCCTAGGCTTACGCCCTCTTCCCCTGCCCTTTGCAGCGTCTTTGTTGACTTTCCTTTGGGTGGCATCATAAAGTTATGAACCAAATTTTTGACTCAACTGACGAAGATATAATCCGTCACCTGGTCAAGTGCGTTCTGTGATCGTTCGACGAACGTTTTGTCTGTTGCATATACGGTACATATTCGCTTTGCCCGCTGCAAATACGGTACATATTCGTTTCGTCTGTTATACGTCCGTTAGTTGACCGTCCTTTGTCTGTTACTTGTTCGTTACATATGCGCTACTCATGAGTTTTATGCGCTCCTTACACGTTCCGCGAAGACCATCATCGCCAACGAGACGACTTTCATCACCGGATGACCACCGGATAAACATTTTTTCCATTTTTTCTGTCCGTTCGGCGTCCGTTACCCTTATCCGTTAATATGTGAAAGCACCATTACACAAAAGAGAAAAACAAAAACTATGGCTGATGTCGGGCATCAAAGGTTTACTAAATCTGTGTTTTATAACACACCCCTTACTGCAGAAATATCAGAAAATTTCCATTATCAATTGTTTTGATGCTGATTAGTCTTAATAAATGTTGAAATGCTTGTTATGACAAAAAAATTGTTCGATTCTGTTGATTATCAAAATACTGGACCACAAATGAGTTTTCTGAGTGTTTTCACGCACACTCGTAATCGATATTTTGTGACGTCAGAGTATGTTACAGATTAATGACTGTGGTCGTAAAAGCAATGCCTACAACTAGCATGCATAACATCTTACTAGAGAGTTTGCTCAGTGGTGTTTAAATGTGCTCGAACGGTGCGAGGTTATGGCGGACACACAAGCTGTTGATGTTGTGACTTTTGATTTTAAGGGTAATCGTGTTTGCTGTTTTGTCAGCGGCTCTACTGATTATCAAATGAATGTCACTTAGATGCAAAACGCTTTGAACTGATTTGATCTGGTGATGTGAAAATTTGAATGAAATGCGTGCATACATTTGGAACTGGCAGACATAAACGTCAAGCGGACATGTCTTTATTGTTTCAGTATACATCGTTCTCAACAGGACGATTGCTTACGTGTAACTAGAAAGGGCACCAAGAAAAGTAAGTAAGGGTGCAAAGATCAGGAATCGATACAATGAAGTACCACACCTGACCCAGAATACCAATGGGAAAGTACCCCCCCACACACACCATTTCACGGTCTTTTATACCTGGGTTACATTAAGACCAACCAACGGCCGACTATATTTTTCATGTTGATCAGCCTGAAAATGTGGTTTTAGTCGGCCGACTGGAGCAGTTGAAAACAAACCTCGCCGATTGACTTTATAAACAGCAAAGTTTTAAAACTAGTCGGCCGACCATCGCCTGATGACCGGACTATCTTCGGCCGACAGTCGGCGGACTGTCCGCCAACTGATCAAACTATAATACAACTTTTTGGCTTTAGTACAAAATGTATCGATGCGCGTGGCTTTAGTATCCATGCGCGTTTTGTATATAGTAGTGGAATTGACAAATTGTATTTAGTCGCTTTCCACCTATAGAAGAAAACATTTAGATAAAGGAGAGCAGTGGCTCATTGGTTAAGTGCTTGACTCCAGACCAAAGGGCCGCGGGTTCGAGCCTCACCGGCGTCATTGCGCTGTGTCCTTTAGCAAGACACATTTATCCAAGCTTAGTACTGGTTCAACCCAGGAAGACCTGTCCCAGCTTAGTACTGGTTCAACCCGGGAAGTCCCGACGTAACTGAAAGGCTGTTGACTGGGACGAGATACTTTACAACCCAATATATGTATTACTTTCTTGAACAGAGCTTTGTTTACGTTGTTTCTTTGTAGACAAAGTTAGAAAGCGGACACGAATTGCATCGCAAACGATCAAAGGGAAATAACTCCAACATATCCAAAGCAGAGTTCTTGTTCTTGTGTATGACACGTTGTCGGAATGTGCTGCACATGTGTATGAAGTTTCATTGAAATATCTTTAACGGTTATAGAGCGGAGACGATTTTGTGACAAACAGACGGACGGACGCAAGGGGAAAACATAATATGTCTCCCGACCCTTCCAGGGGGCGGGGCGACATAATAATTTACTCACGCATAAAGGTCAGAATCTGGTTAATATTTGCAGTTCATATGAAATATGAATCCAATATACCAATGTTTTCAAAAGATGTCGAACAGAAATGATGTATGAACGTGTGTACGTACGTGTTGGAGGTAAGGGAAGTACGGAAACAGTTGGTTTTATAAATGGTGGGGACAACAAAGGGGTGAAGTCTTTATTGCCATTAGAGACCTCTACCCCTATGACGTCATTTATGTAAATAAACACAGTGCGCAATGCATTGTGGGATTATTTGGGGAGATTCTCCGCCATTTAAATCGACAATTGAAGCGTGTAACCATTACCCCTTGAACACTTTGATAATTTAGCCTCCTTAGAGTTAAGTAAGACTTAAGTTAAGTATTGATTTTTCAGGATGCGAAAAATAAAGTTAAAACTGATTAAAATCAAAATAGGTTTAATTTTTCTGAAGATCACAATGTTATCTTTGACCACAAATACCACATCGATCCAGGCAACTTATTTAGCATTCAATATAGCATGTTGAAACATCAATACTTAACTTAAGTCTTGCTTAACTTTAAGGAGGCATTGTAATTCCGGGCCCAGGTCTATTAAAAGAAACCCTCAACTTAAGCCGTGGCGAGCATCAGTAATCAGCATTAGTACTTTTTCGCATCGTGGCAGTCTGTTTTTCTAATTAGTGGTCTCGGGAGCACAGTGGCTCAGTGGTAGAGTGCTTGACTCGAGACCGAGGGGCCGCGGGCTCGAGTCTAACCGGCGTCACTGCGTTGTGGTCCTTGAGCGAGACACATTTATCCTAGCTTAGGACTGGTTCAAACCAGGTAGACCCGTCCCTGTTTAACTGAAAGATTGTTGATGGGACGTAAAGAATCAAATCAAACAAACAAACAAACAGTGATCTATGATGGCTGGACTTTACTGAATTTTACTTGGGCCTTGTCTGGTTCCAGTCTGTTGCACTTATAGCAATTATTCTGCAAAAGAAAAAAAGTTATGTCTCTCTTCAACCACATGCCATAGAGCCGTGATATTTGGTAGTAAACACTATTTTCAAAAAAGTGAGTTTGATCTGGAAAATACCAATTTAAGCACTTCAGTTCAATCTATGGCATTTCACTGTTGTTCCAATTCAGGAATAAGTGCCGGATGCTTGTCATTGGCTTGGCCTACCAAAGCTTAACTTAAGGTTTTCTTTAGCTCCGACTATCTGTGAGTCGTGAGCCCTTTTCTTTGATACCTCACACTGTAGGTGCATATCTAACATAATATATTATATTTCCTGTTCACATTTGAAATAAATCATCGGATTTTGAAGGTTTCTTGTTATACACATACAAATGTGTGCAGAGAAGCAATTCTAATTTCTGCTAGGGGCAACGTGTATATATAAGACCCCTCTTTGAGCGTTTAGTACCAATAAACGAAATGAATGTTATCCTCATTCATACAAGTAAGATTTAATATTGTGTACGATAACCAAGAATGTGCTTACCAAGAAAAATGGCACAGACTCTGAGTTTATGCTTTTCGTATTTTTTTCTGTTTTTAATCATTTGAATAAATGCATTACATGGAACCACATTTCCACAATTATGTCCGTTGAATTTTAGGCAAGCTACCCCCTGCATAGTATGTTGATTGTTTCTCTATGATGATACATTGCAATAGTTAGGAAGCCTCTGTGCGACCTTAACATTTTTGTGCTTCAACAGCAGCAGTATCTAGGGCGAATATTTGGTACCAGTAAAATGCATTAAAGCCCCCATTGAGTTAGACAACTGTCATTTCTAGGGGGTGGTTCTGTTGTTGAATGTTACTCCCATTGTGGGATTTTGTAATTGTTCTATGTTTTGTTGTACGTCCATTCTAGTTTTGCAATTATTCCTGATCATGTTCACTATTTTTGTGTGCGGTCCTTGTTTTGGGGTGTGGTTTAATCAAAGTTAAATCGACATAAGCTTCTCTCATAGCAAAATACAATTTTAATTGCAAAATAGTCAAAAAGTGTATGGGTTTTGAAAAATTTGATCTTAGACGTATCAAATGTTAGAAGAGTCTATGGTTTAAACATGGTCAACGGGAGGAAGAAATATTGGTTGTACATGTATCTTCAACGTCGATAGTACGTTTTTGGTTTAGAAATGATCGTTATAATCAGAGTAACCGTTCACTTGCAACATGATAGACTCCTCCATTATTTGACACGCCTGAGGCCAAAATTACCTATAATATTATAAAACTATTACGCAATTAGGGCTGGTCTACTTTAGACATGCGTAGAAGCTGAAAACGAGGCGTGGTTTATTCAGTTTCTGAGCATAGCAGTAAACTTGACAAGAATTATCAACCTAAACACCAGTCAAATCTTTGGCTCAAAATTTTTTAAGGAAGAGAACGTAATCCAAAAGTTCCCAGTTTGAGGTGTTTCATACGAAAGCATCAGCTTGCGTCATAACACCTCAGTTAGGACACACAGATACTATCTAACCCTTCAATAGCCAGCAAAACACTGTATTCTAAAAGAATATCTGTTAAAGTCGTCTGCTGGTTAATGTAAGTATATAGACTCAAACAGTAAGATCAATCTTCTACAGGATCGGTCTGATACACTGTTTGTCTAAGAATGTTGGATTTAGTTTGATATTCGATATTCAACATTCGATTTGAATGTTGGATTGAGTTTGATATTCGATATTCGACATTTGATTTGAATGTTGGATTTAGTTTGATATTCGATATTCGACATTCAAAATTTGAATGTGAGATTGAGTTTGATATTGGATATTCGACATTCGATTTGAATGTTGGATTCAGTTTGATATTCGATATTCAACATTCGATTTGAATGTTGGATTGAGTTTGATATTCGATATTCGACATTCGATTTGAATGTTGGATTTTGTTTGATGTTCGATATTCGACATTCAAAATTTGAATGTGAGATTGAGTTTGATATTCGATATTCGACATTCGATTTGAATGTTGGATTTAGTTTGATATTCGATATTCAACATTCGATTTGAATGTTGGATTGAGTTTGATATTCGATATTCGACATTCGATTTGAATGTTGGATTTAGTTTGATATTCGATATTCGACATTCAAAATTTGAATGTGAGATTGAGTTTGATATTCGATATTCGACATTCGATTTGAATGTTGCATTTAGTTTGATATTCGATATTCAACATTCGATTTGAATGTTGGATTGAGTTTGATATTCGATATTCGACATTCAAAATTTGAATGTTGGATTGAGTTTGATATTCGATATTCGACATTCGATTTGAATGTTGGATTTAGTTTGATATTCGATATTCGACATTCAAAATTTGAATGTGAGATTGAGTTTGATATTCGATATTCGACATTCGATTTGAATGTTGGATTCAGTTTGATATTCGATATTCAACATTCGATTTGAATGTTGGATTGAGTTTGATATTCGATATTCGACATTCGATTTGAATGTTGGATTTAGTTTGATATTCGATATTCGACATTCAAAATTTGAATGTGAGATTGAGTTTGATATTCGATATTCGACATTCGATTTGAATGTTGGATTTAGTTTGATATTCGATATTCAACATTCGATTTGAATGTTGGATTGAGTTTGATATTCGATATTCGACATTCGATTTGAATGTTGGATTTAGTTTGATATTCGATATTCGACATTCAAAATTTGAATGTGAGATTGAGTTTGATATTCGATATTCGACATTCGATTTGAATGTTGGATTTAGTTTGATATTCGATATTCAACATTCGATTTGAATGTTGGATTGAGTTTGATATTCGATATTCGACATTCGATTTGAAAGTTGGATTTAGTTTGATATTCGATATTCGACATTCAAAACTTGAATGTGAGATTGAGTTTGATATTCGATATTCGACATTCGATTGAATGTTGGATTTAGTTTGATATTCGATATTCAACATTCGATTTGAATGTTGGATTGAGTTTGATATTCGATATTCGACATTCGATTTGAATGTTGGATTTAGTTTGATATTCGATATTCGACATTCAAAATTTGAATGTGAGATTGAGTTTGATATTCGATATTCGACATTCGATTTGAATGTTGGATTTAGTTTGATATTCGATATTCAACATTCGATTTGAATGTTGGATTGAGTTTGATATTCGATATTCGACATTCGATTTGAATGTTGGATTTAGTTTGATATTCGATATTCGACATTCGATTTGAATGTTGGATTTAGTTTGATATTCGATATTCGACATTCAAAATTTGAATGTGAGATTGAGTTTGATATTCGATATTCGACATTCGATTTGAATGTTGGATTCAGTTTGATATTCGATATTCAACATTCGATTTGAATGTTGGATTGAGTTTGATATTCGATATTCGACATTCGATTTGAATGTTGGATTTAGTTTGATATTCGATATTCGACATTCAAAATTTGAATGTGAGATTGAGTTTGATATTCGATATTCGACATTCGATTTGAATGTTGGATTTAGTTTGATATTCGATATTCAACATTCGATTTGAATGTTGGATTGAGTTTGATATTCGATATTCGACATTCGATTTGAATGTTGGATTTAGTTTGATATTCGATATTCGACATTCAAAATTTGAATGTGAGATTGAGTTTGATATTCGATATTCGACATTCGATTTGAATGTTGGATTTAGTTTGATATTCGATATTCAACATTCGATTTGAATGTTGGATTGAGTTTGATATTCGATATTCGACATTCGATTTGAAAGTTGGATTTAGTTTGATATTCGATATTCGACATTCAAAACTTGAATGTGAGATTGAGTTTGATATTCGATATTCGACATTCGATTTGAATGTTGGATTTAGTTTGATATTCGATATTCAACATTCGATTTGAATGTTGGATTGAGTTTGATATTCGATATTCGACATTCGATTTGAATGTTGGATTTAGTTTGATATTCGATATTCGACATTCAAAATTTGAATGTGAGATTGAGTTTGATATTCGATATTCGACATTCGATTTGAATGTTGGATTCAGTTTGATATTCGATATTTAACATTCGATTTGAATGTTGGATTGAGTTTGATATTCGATATTCGACATTCGATTTGAATGTTGGATTTAGTTTGATATTCGATATTCAACATTCGATTTGAATGTTGGATTGAGTTTGATATTCGATATTCGACATTCAAAATTTGAATGTTGGATTGAGTTTGATATTCGATATTCGACATTCGATTTAAATGTTGGATTTAGTTTGATATTCGATATTCGACATTCAAAATTTGAATGTGAGATTGAGTTTGATATTCGATATTCGACATTCGATTTGAATGTTGGATTCAGTTTGATATTCGATATTCAACATTCGATTTGAATGTTGGATTGAGTTTGATATTCGATATTCGACATTCAAAATTTGAATGTTGAATGTTGAATATCGAACATCTAACCAAATTTTGATTGCTTA